>VZUI01025240.1:0-12900 GCA_013401135.1 Cettia cetti | reverse complement strand
TTTTATTTTATTTTATTTTATTTTATTTTATTTTATTTTATTTTATTTTATTTTATTTTTATTTTTATTTTTATTTTATTTATTTTCCCCCACTCCTGCTGCCCACAGGTGTTGTACAAGGAGGGGCTGGGGGTTGGCACCCCAGTTCCTGTCACTCCTGAGATGGAGAGGGTCAAACGCAACCAGGAGAATTTTAGCTCGGTACCTTTTCATCATTTCAGAAAAAAACCCTCAGTTCTCTGTAACAATTTAACACCTGCAAACTTTAAATTCCTCTCCAATTAACTTGTAAAAAAAATCTCCTTTCTGCTCTTACATTTTTAGGCATCATATTTTATCTACTTATTTTTTAAAATATTTTCCTTATAATTTAACACTGGATGTTTCACGTGCATTAGTTTTTTCCTGAAGTTTAAGTTAGTTTGCATTTTAAAACCTTTTTTTTTTTCATAATTTGCTAAATTCCCTTCCTATAAGACTTTGTTCCCCTGCTGGAGCCTATCCAAGCAGCTGGATTTGTATTCCCAGCTGAATTTATCACAATTAATAACTGATATATGCTCCCTCCTTTTTCCTGCTTTCTAGCACATAAAATTCCATTAATTCCCTCCATCAAATTCTGATTTTTTTTGTTGTTTTTGCCTCTTTCTGCCTGCCCTGTTGCCCCACAGGTGTTGTACAAGGAGGAGCTGGGCACGGGAACCCCCACCCCTGTCACCCCCGAGATTGAGAGGGTCAAACGCAATCAAGAAAACTTTAGCTCGGTATTTCTGAATTTCAAAAGCCAAAATAAAATCCCCTTTAATCGACTTTAAAATAATCTTAACCCCAAAATAATTGATTGACACAAGAAATTCCCATTCCTTATGTTTGGCCATTTTTTCCTTTGGAATCACCAACTTACTCTGATGAGATCCATCCCACTAATCAGTTTCAAGACCTTTTCCCATCTTTTTCCTGCCATATTTTTTATGATCTGCTTTTCCTTTGATTAATCACTTCAATCCTTGAGTATTTTTTGTTTTCCTTCGGTTTTTCCCATGTAGAAAAATCTAAACTCTTCCTTGCCTGACCCAAATCCGTGGCTGTGCCCTCAGCTCTGATCCCTGAGCCTGCTGTGATGGGTGTGGGATGGGGAAATTGGGAATTGGTTCCTTTCCTTTGAGTTTGGTTCCTTTCCTTTGGGTTTGGTGCCTTTTCCTTTGAGTTTGGTTCCTTTTCCTTTGGATTTGGTTCTTTTTTCCTTTGGATTTGATGTCTTTTCCTTTGGATTTTGTTCCTTTCCTTTGGATTTGGTGCCCTTTCCTTTGGGTTTGGTTCCTTTCCTTTGGGTTTGGTTTCTTTTCGTTTTAGATTTTATTCCTTTTCCTTTGGATTTTGTTCCTTTCCCTTTGGGTTTGGTTCCTTTTCCTCTGGATCTGATGCATTTTCCTTTTGGATTTTGTTCCTTTTCCTTTGGATTTTGTTTTTTTTCCTTTGGGTTTGGTTCCTTTTCCTTTGGATTTGATGTATTTTCCTTTTGGATTTGGCTCCTTTTCCTTTGGACTTGGTTCCTTTCCTTTTGGATTGGTTCCTTTTCCTTTGGGCAATGTGGCAGGGATGCACTGGAAGTGTTCTGGGGGTGTTGGAATGTGTGGAAAGTGCCACAAAACCCACTAGAAATTATACATACATAACATACAATACATTAAAAATGACATAAAATATAAACTGATATATCAATTGATTAATATCTACTTTATACATAATATAATAATTTTTATATAAAAGTATCCTTCTTTCCCAATATCCCACCTAAATCCACCCTCCTTCAGCCTCACTCATATCAGCATTTTAAATGAGTTTTTTATTCCCAGGGATTTTTAAACCCAGGACGTGTCAGAAGCCTCTCTCTGATGCTCTGGCTGCTTTTGGTGCTGCTTTAAATCTGGTTTTTTGCCCCTTGCCCCACAGGTGTTGTACAAGGAGGAGCTGGGCACGGGAACCCCCACCCCTGTCACCCCCGAGATTGAGAGGGTCAAACGCAATCAAGAACACATTAGCTCGGTATTTTTGGATTTCAAAAGCCAAAAATAATTTTTAAATCCCTCTTAATCGATTTTAAAATGCTTTTTAACCAACAAAACAATATTCTTGTTTCCTTATAATCGACTTACCCAAAAAATAATATCTTGGTCCCTCTCAGAATTTTTTTTTCCTTCGTAATTGTTACTTACATTGTTCTTATTCCCTTTATTTTTAATTACATCATTTTAGTAATTGAATCCCACCTTTTGAAGTGTGACTGCCTTTTATTTTTAATTCTTAAAACCCTACCCTGTTTTCCTAAATTTGTCCCCAAAAATCCTTTTTTTAACTCTTAAAAACCCACCCTGTGTTCCTTATTTAGTCCCAAAAATCCATTCTTTTAACTCTTAAAAGTCCGCCTTGTTTCTTTATTTAGTACCAACAATACTTTTTTCCTAACTCTTAAAAATTTACCCTATTTTCTTTATTTAGCTCCAACGGTCCTTTTTTTTTAACTCTTAAAAAAACCCACCTTTTTAACTTATTTAGTCCCAAGAATTTTTTTTTTTAGCTCTTAAAATCCACCCTATTTTCCTTATTTAGTCCCAACAATCTTGGTTGTTTGTTTTCTTTTCAACTAAAACCCCATCCTCTTTTCCTTATTTAGCCCCAACAATCCTTTTAACTCTTAAAAACCCATCCTATTTTCCCTATTTAGTCCCACCTTCAGTTTTATTCCCTGACGTGAATTTTCCCGGTTTTCTCCCGGAAAACCAAACCTCTCCTGGCTGTGGCAGGAACCACAAGCGCTTTATTGGCTATTTCTCGGCGCTTTCACAGCTTTCCTGCCCGGTTTTGGGAGCGGCGCTGCTCTTGGGATGGGGATTTTGTTCTCTTTCCCTGCCCAGTTCCTGTCCCGGTTTTTCCCCCTCCTGACCGCGCCTGTTCTCCGCAGGTTCTGTACCGGGAGGAGCCGGGCACGGGCACCCCGATCCCGGTCACTCCCGAGCTGCAGCGGGTCAAACGCAACCAGGAGCACCTCAGCTCGGTATTGTGGGCACCAGGAGCTTTCCCTTTAACCCCACTCTGCCTTAACCTTCCTAAAAAACACCACAAAATTCCTCTCCTCATTCCAAATAATCAACTCATCGACCAACACCTCCTCATCAACACCTCCTCGCTCTGTTTCCCGACCTCCCGCTTCTTCACTGATGGAATTATTTACAAATGTTGGCGTCATTCTGAACGATTTGCAAATGTTTTTGTTGTTCTAAATATTTTTAACCGTTTTCTTCCCCGTTCCGGCTTCCTTTCCTGCGTGGGGTTTTTTAATACGGGAAATTCTCCGTGCCTTGCTTTAACCGTGGATGAGGGAGGGTGCGACTCCTCAGGAGGCTGCGGCGGGGGTTTGAAAGCTCCAATCCCGCAGGAAGTTTCGGATTTCGGGAATTTCGGGGTTGCTGATGGGTCTGGATGGTTTCTTGTTGTGCAGGTGTTGTACAAAGAGAGCGTGGGGACAGGGACCCCCACTCCTGTCACCCCCGAGATGGAGAGGGTCAAACGCAACCAGGAGATTTGCAGCTCGGTACTTTGCCAAGAGCAAAACTTCCCTTTTAACTCTTTAAACCCAGGAGTTGAAACCTTTTAACTCTTTCGAAGCCCTTTTTAACCGTTTGGAGAAGGATTTGTCCCAAAATAACGCTGCCCAGAGCAGGGCTCGCTCCTCACTCGTGGCTTCCTCAGGTTGAAATGTTAACTCGGTTCAGCTGATCTCGGTTTTAAGAGTGATTTTAATGTTCTGTTCTAATTCTAAACGCGCTCAAACCCCACCCGCCTTTTCTCTGCAGTGCTGCCGTTTCTTTTAAAGCAGTTAATTGAGTTTTCTTGCCGTGCTCAGCCCCTCCGGTGGGATTTTGCGCTCTTTGATGCAGTACTCACCCCATTTATCACCAGCAGTTCAAGCCGGGCTGCCCAACTACTCCCCTACTAAAACAGCGCCCAGGACCCGCTCTAAACCCACCCGGGGAACTAAATCCAGGGGGAAAGGATCGTGTCGGGAGAGCTGTTACTGACTGTGGCTTTCTCTGGCTCCTTTCTCTCGTCCCACAGGTGTTGTATAAGGAAAACATAGGGAAAGCCACCCCCACCCCCGTCACTCCCGAGATGGAGAGAGTCAAACGCAATCAAGAGATCATTAGCTCGGTACTTCCACCAGGAAAAGTTCCTAAAAAACGGGAGTGAAGTGTTTAACCCGGCTGGAGCATCAGCAACCCGCGCTTATTAACCCCTGAATCGACCCTGCCCCCGTGCTCGCACACGAGCTGCGCCTTCGCTGCTCCCTAACGCTGCCCCAGGCAGGGTTTTATTGGGAAAAAACAAAATTAAATCCCTTTTTGGATGGATGGTGTTGTCCTGGCGGAATCTTTTTAACCCTTTCTTACCCCGCCTGTGCCGATGATTCCAGCCAGGGCCCGTCCCTGCATCCCAGATTAATGGCAAAGCTCCAAATCCTCCTCCTGTGCTCCAGCCCTAACTCCGTGTAAAAAAAAAAAAAAAAAACCCAAACAAAAGCTGTTTGTCTGTTCTGCTTTTTGGGGTGGTTTTTGTTTTCCTTTTCAATGACGTTTGGATCCTCCCTTGCATCCTGTAGGTTTTGTACAAGGAAAATGTGGGGAAGGTGACCCCGACCCCCATCACCCCCGAGATGGAGAGAGTCAAACGCAATCAAGAGATCATTAGCTCGGTACCTTCACAGACATTTCTGGTTCCTTTGTGCTTCACCTTAATCAAGTAACAGCCTAACGCCCACTCAGAGCTGGTTTTCATTTTAAAAAGAGATGTATTTCTGGTTTTTCTGCACATTAATTGCTCCTTCTAAACCCAAACCACTTCGGTGTTAATGGTGTGATCCGGAATTTTCGGCCTTTTTTACAACTTGGTTTGTGAATCTGTGGGTTCTATCCAGACCCTCTCAAGAGTTTGGATCAGGGAATGTTTGGCTTGGAAGGGACACAGAGCTCCTTTCATTCCCTTACCTCCCTCTAGCCCAGCTTTTCCAGGGATATTCAGGTTTGTCTCTCTCTGTGTTTACTCTTTCACCTTTTCCTTGGATTTTCAGGCGGATTTGACTTCAGGGAAAAACATCCAACCCTGACATCATTATTTGGGGCAGTGTGGCAACAAAACTCCCACCTTCCTCCCAAAAAGATCAGGAATTGCTTCAAATATAGATTAAAAAAAGGCAGATAAAGCATTTTAAACAACTTTTTGGAGCCAGGGGCACTTCCCGAGCCCCTGGAGCCACCAGCACCTGGATAGAGCCCCTGATCCCAGTTTCCCTCTCCCCTCTGGCAGCACTAAACCTTTGGGGTTTTGGCACGCGGTAACAGCAGTGACCATTCGCGTTCCGGCCCCGGTGCCTTGGGGTCGTTTAAGAGCCGGGCTCGCTGTTCTGTGTCCCGCAGGTGTTGTACAAAGAGAACGTGGGGCAGGCCACCCCCACGCCCGTCACTCCCGAGATGGAGCGAGTCAAACGCAACCAGGAGCAGATTAGCTCGGTATTCCCGCGGGGAAACGCCTCCCGCCGCTCTGCTTAACACCACAGGATGTCCTAGAGCTCCTCTGAATAACCTCACTCTGCCTGGTTTTATTTAACCCTCTAATTTTTTTCCACCTCTTAATTACTGTAATTTTAAAGGATTTTTTTGGTGGTTTAACTCGTTAATACGATTTTTCCTGACTCTTTTTTTTTTTTTTTTTTTTTTTTTTTTTTTTTTTTTTCCCCTAACTGCTGGTGTTGAGTGTAACCCCAGTAACATCCCAGTTGTGGGGTTCTGCCCTGGTGACCGAGTTCCTTTGTGGTCTGTAGGTTGCATACAGGGAAGGTTTAGGGAAGGCCACTCCCAGCCCGGTCACTCCGGAGATGGAGAGAGTCAAGAGGAACCAGGAGCAGATCAGCTCGGTACTGAAAGCACAGCCTTGTGGCAAAAATAACCATCCTCAGCCAAACTCCACCTAATTCAGCCTTATTTTCCCAATTCTCCTTATTTTTGCCTCTTTTCCCTTTGATTTTTTTATTAATTTTTTTTTTTTTTTTAATCTTTTGCCAATAACGTTTCAGCCGCTTTGTTTCCCGAGATCTTTTCCACTCTGGCAGGGCTGAGTTTGCTTGAACATTAACCCCAGTGCCAGGAAAAGCTGGAATTGCTGCAGCCCGAGCTGTTGTCCACGTGTCTGTGCCCTGCAGGTGCTGTACAAGGAGCACATGGCCAAGGGAACCCCGACCCCGCTGACCCCGGAGATGGAGAGAGCCAAACGCAACCAGGAGAACATCAGCTCGGTGGGTGAACCCCGGCAAAGGGACATTTCAGCCCTGAAACCTTCCCTTGCAAGGATGTGGGACCACAGGGAATTCTTTCAAGCTTTCTGCTGCAATCAGAGTTGGGTTAACTTCGGGGTTTTTAAGCAGTCCAATTTCAAATTCCTGCCGTAACACTCTGGGATGTATAAAATTGTGGTTCCTCAGCAAGAGTCACTTATAAAAAAATGTATAAAAATCTGGGCCTGGCCCTTCTCCAGGCTGCTCTTTGCCAGCCTGGTGCTGCAGAGGTAAATCCTGTCCTCCTGCTCCCCTGGCAGGTTCTTTACTCCGACAGTTTCCGCAAGCAAGTCCAAGGAAAAGCGGCCTACGTGCTGGACACCCCGGAGATGCGGCGCGTGCGGGAGACCCAGAAGCACATCTCCACTGTAAGAGCACCTGCACTGCTCTCCTTCCCCTGGCAGGGCAGCTCTGTGCAAAAACAACCCAGCCTGGCAGCCAGGACAGCCTGTCCCACCTGGGGGGTTCCCCAGGACCCCAGCGCCAGAGCGGGTTCGGGGTTAGGCTCTGTCAGGGAAAGTTCAGGGATGACAATCCTTTGGAACTGCAGGTGAAGTACCACGAGGACTTTGAGAAGAGCAAAGGGAGCTTCACGCCCGTGGTGACCGACCCCATCACGGAGCGTGTGAAGAAGAACATGCAGGACTTCAGTGACATCAGCTACAGGGGCATCCAGAGGAGGGTGGTGCAGATGGAGCGCAAGCGCGTGGACCAGGACCAGGAGAACCTCACAGGTCAGGGCACATCTGGGCACAGCTGTGACAGGAGGGGGTTCATGTAAGCTCAGCCACCTCAATTCCAATTCATCATCACCTGGAGATGTCTTCATCCGAGTCCTTTCTGAAAATGTCCTCTCCCAACAGCTGGAAATGATCCCTGACCTGCTGTCCCCACCCTGACAATGCCACACTGCATTTATGGGTCTATTTTAAACTTCATCTCTAAGGGTTAGAGAAACACCTTGCTGCAGACTGACTGCAAAAAAGCCTAATCTGTGCTGCAGAATTGAGAAGCACTCATTTCTAAATTAAGGGTGGTTTTTCAAAGAATTCCAGACTGGTTTGGCATGGAGGGACATTAAAGCCCTGCCATGAGCAGGACACCTTCCACTATCCCAGGTCACTCCAAGCCCCAGTGTCCAACCTGGCCTTGGCCACTCCCAGGTCAGGTGAGGGCACAACTCTGTGCTGCTCCCAGCTGTGCTGCTGTCCAGCTGTGCTGTCCAGCTGTGCTCCCAGCTGTGCAGCCTGGGCTCTCCTCAGCAATGCCACTGTCCCTGCAGGGCTCCGGGTGTGGAGAACCAACCCCGGCTCCGTCTTCGACTACGACCCCGCCGAGGACAACATCCAGTCTCGGAGCCTGCACCTGATCTCAGGTGTGTCCCAGGGCTCCACAGGGGAAAAATGGGATTTAAACTGCTGGCAGGGTGTGGTCTGGGTGCCAAACAGAGCTGAGAGACCCCCAGGGACACAGGGGACAGAACTGGCTGTAGCTGCTCCCCACCACTGTAACCTATCTTCAAAAAATACATTATTAATCTTCCTGTCATAAAATGATCCAACAGAGGCAGGAGGAGGATTTTTTGTATGATCCACAGCTGCCACCATACAACCTGTGCTTCCTTTTGGAATTACTGAACAGGCTGTTCTCCATGGCCTTTTCTGAACTCCTTTCTGAAAGGAAAAATACCTGGATGGTAGAAAATTGTGGGGATGGCTCAGTGCTGTGTCAGGAAGAAAATCACAGGATAACTAGAATAAAAATTTTGCAAGCAGCCAAGACTAAGGGAAAAGAGGCTGGAAAAAGGCTAAAATACTGTGAATGTTGGAGAGCAGGACTTCAGCATGGAGTAATCCAAAAAGCACTGGGAAATCCCACTATGGAACCATAAAACTAATCTGGGATCATGGAAAAGTTGAGCTTAGCAGGGCTGGGTTCTATGAGGTCTCAGCTCTGGGGTTGGTGGCTCTGATCCCCAGGGGTGGTAACTCTGAGAGCCCCAGGGGTGGCGAATCTGAGAGCCCCAGGGGTGGTGGCTCTGAGAGCCCCGGGTGGTGACTCTGATCCCCGGGGGTGGTGACTCTGATCCCCGGGGGTGGTGACTCTGAGCGCCCCAGTGTTGGTGCCCTGATCCCCGGGTGACTCTGAGCGCCCCGGGTGGTGCCCCGAGCCCGGCTGTGACAGTCCCGCCGTCCCCAGTCCAGGCGCAGCGCCGCAGCCGGGAGCACTCGCGCTCCGCCAGCGCCCTGAGCATCAGCGGCGCGGCCGAGGAGCGATCGGAGCCGTCCGAGGGCACCGAGCAGCGCCTGTCCTGCTACAGCAACGGCGGCTTCTTCAGTGCCACGGCCACAGGTACGGCACAGCCCGGGACACGGCCTGCGACGGCAGCAGCTCCCACACAGGGGAAAACATCCCCAAAATGCTGTGTGGAACCACAGCTGAAAATGGGCATTTTAAACTGATTTTTAGTGGCTTATCCCTGATCTTTATCCCAAGTAGCTCCATCACAAACCCATAATAACCCCACTCAATGATCTTTATCCAGCTCAGCTCCGTCTCCATCCCGTAATAACCCCACACAATGATCTCTATCCAGCTCAGCTCCATCTCCACCCCATAATAACCCCACACAATGATCCTTATCCAGCTCAGCTCCATCTCCATCCCATAATATCCCCACTCAATGATCTTTATCCAGCTCAGCTCCGTCTCCATCCCGTAATAACCCCACACGATCTTTATCCCAACTAGCTCCATCTCCATCCCATAATAACCCCACACAATGATCCTTACCCAGCTCAGCTCCGTCTCCATCCCATAATATCCCCTCTCTCCCTCAGTGGGTTACAAGCAGGTGAAGACCATTGAGCTGCCCCAGCAGCGCTCGTCCTCGGTGGCCACCCAGCAAACCACGGTGTCCTCAGTGCCCTCGCAGCCCTCCACGGCCGGGGTGAGTGACGGGGGGCCCTGGTGACCCGGGGGGGCCCTGGGCTGGGGACACGGCCCGGGGGGCTCTGGGCCCTGCAGGGTCACAGCCCTGGGGACACTGATTAACAGTGAGTCCAGCATGGGCTGGGGACTGCCAGTCCCTGGGGCTGAAGCTCTGGGTGAAACCAGGGGAGGTGTGACAGTGACACAAACGGGACAGAGCCTCCCCTGTGCCTGGGAACTTGGGATGAGCTCCTGGGAACTTGGGATGAGCTCCTGGGAACTTGGGATGAGCACCTGGGAACTTGGGATGAGCGCCTGGGAACTTGGGATGAGCGCCTGGGAACTTGGGATGAGAGCCTGGGAACTTGGGATGAGCGCCTGGGAACTTGGGATGAGCGCCTGGGAACTTGGGATGAGCGCCTGGGAACTTGGGATGAGCTCCTGGGAACTTGGGATGAGCGCCTGGGAACTTGGGATGAGCTCCTCTTCCTACTCAACCCTTGGAAATTGGGGAGTGGGAAGGGCTCGTTCAGAGACTGCCTCTGGGGTAAAGGATGGTGGGGATGGCATCGCCTCCAAAAGCTGCTGGGAGGCAACAACTGTAAAGTGACACTTGATGACCATCGGTGACACTGCTGGTGGCCCAGAGTGACCATCAGTGACACTGCTGGTGGCCCAGAGCACCCAGGGGTTGTGGCACTCGGGTGCCCAAGGTGCTCAGGGATGGAGAAGGATCCACAGCCAGACTGGAAGGAGCAGCCAGGCCCTGCTGTGACAGCAACACCCAAGCCCTGGGGTCTGCCCATGGCCCCTCTGGCCCTGGCAGAAGACATGAAGGGCCATGGTGGGGTCTGGCCGTGTCCCCTGTGTCCCTGCAGAAGACCTTCCAGGCCATGCCAGGCTTGGACCACGTCCCTTTGTGTCCTTGAAGCCCTTCTGTCCCCTGTGTGCCTCTGACCCTGTCCCTGGTGTCCCCTCCTTGTCCCTGCAGAAGACCTTCCGGGCCATGTACGACTACACGGCGGCGGACGCGGACGAGGTGTCCTTCAAGGACGGGGACACCATCGTCAACGTGCAGGCCATCGACGAGGGCTGGATGTACGGCACGGTGCAGAGAACCGGCAAAACCGGCATGCTGCCCGCCAACTACGTGGAGGCCGTGTGAGCCCAGCCCGCCCCGGGGCTGCGACACCGCCCCCGGGGCTGGGACACCGCCCTGCGGGGATGGGACACCGCCCCCGGGGATGGGACACCTCCCTCGGGGATGGGACACCTCCCTCGGGGATGGGACACCTCCCTCGGGGATGGGACACCGCCCCCGGGGATGGGACACCGCCCTCGGGGATGGGACACCTCCCTGCGGGGCTGGGACACCGCCCTCGGGGATGGGACACCGCCCCCCGGGCCTCCTGGGTCACCTCCCCCGGGCCTCCTGGCCCCCTCAGCCACGACAGCAATAACTGCAGAGCAAAGCACCCCAGGAATATTTCACCAGGTGCCTCGAAGCACATCCTGCCTTTCTCCCAGTGCCAAACACTCCCAAATGGTGTCTGGACTTTCAAACATTTCACCACACAACGTAAGACACTACAAAACATCTCCAAAATCCCATTTCTAAAGGCTAACACACACAGTATGTGATTCGTTCTCCCACAAAGAGAGAATTGTTCTGGGCTGTTCTAAAATGTTGGAAACTTTTCCATTTAAAGCTTTGTATTTCAAACCAATTCGTTTGGGGAGGGAAAAGCAATCACCCCTCTCCTGCTTGCTGAGCTCTCATGAATGTGTTCTGCAACTGTTCTGGGGGCAAAAGCTGTGATTTCTTGTAAATTAGTGATTAATAAAGCTGAGGTTTCTGCAGTATGGATGGATTCTGTGGTGCTGGAAAAGGGAATTCATCCCACAAACTACTGAGGAAGGGAAGGACCCAGCTCTGGGGTTATTTCACACTGGACATCATTTTTTGCTCCATCTGCTGCAGCCCTCGGTAGCAGCCCCTCCACAGGAAAGGAGGTAATAAAATCCCCTGGCTGCTGTGGCTCCCATGGGCTCAATCCCAGCGACAGCCGGGGCTGCAGCATCGCCCCCGCGGAGCTCAGAGGGATCCCAGGGGAGCCAACCCCGCAGGGAACCCATCCCGGGGGAGCCGGCCCGGCGGGGAATCCATCCCGGGGGAGCCGGCCCCGCGGGGAATCCAGCCCGGGGGAGCCGGCCCCGCGGGGAATCCAGCCCGGGGGAGCCGGCCCCGCGGGGAATCCAGCCCGGGGGAGCCAGCCCTGAAGGGAATCCCAGGGGAGCCAGCCCCGCAGGGAATGTCCCTGCCCGGGGCAGGAGCCCGGAGTGCAGGCCCGGGATTGAATCCCTTTCCCGGTGTCAGGAACACCCCAGGGCAGCTGAGCTCTCCCAGGGAGGCAGATCTGGAACCAAAACACCTCCTCAGGACAGCCGGGAACCCCCAGAGCTTCCTCTGCACCCCAGGCTCTGCCTGGCCCTGGTCTGCAGGAGACACAAACAGGGCAAGAACTCCCTGAGCCTGGCAGAGCCCAGCCTGGCCCTGGGACACCCCAGCTCCCTGCCAGCCCCGGGAACCCAAATTTGAGGGGAAGCTGAAGAGAGAAAAAGCCCTGGGACACACCAGCCCTGGGAACCTCAATTTGAGGGGAGGCTGAAGAGAAAAAAAGCCCAGAACGCACCCAAGCACGAGCAAGTTTGGGAACTATTTGCTCTTTTATTTGCTCGTGTAAAAGTTCTAAAACCACCTGCAGCAGTTCTTTTCAATAAACATCCATCTGGACAGCAACAGTACAATATATACAGATCAGAGCTGCACAGGGAAATCCTGGCAATTCTGGCTGGTCTCCAAGAAGCAGCAATGCAGTCCATGCAATTAAAACTCCATAAATTATTACCCAACATCTGCTGTGAGTCTGTACACAATATACAAAGAGCTCTTGTCCAATCCATCCATTTCCCCATGGAAACAAAAAAAAAAATCTTCCCACAAGGAGAACTGCAGCCAGCAGAGGCCTGGGGCAAAGCCTGGGAGGCTTTGCAGAGTCTTTCAGCTGTCCAAGCACATTTCCTCAGCACTCCTTAGCTTAGAGTCGTACAAAAATACATGGAAAAATAGATCCAGTACAAATCCCAGGCTCTGCTGGAAGGGATGAAGCCCAGCTCACCTCACACGTGCAGCAATTCCAAAGGAACCAGCAGGGGCAGAGCTGGAGGCTGCAGCTCTCACCCCACAGCAAGAGTTTGCAGCAGTAAGAACACTTTGGATTTGAAAAAAAAAAAAAACCCAAAAATAATTTAATTACTTCTGTTGGTTTGGTTTTTCACAGTCTTTGCTATTGCACAGCTTTGTCAGGTTTTCTTTCACTGCCTGAAAGAAAAGATGCATAGCAATCCCATAGAAACACCTCTGCCAGGGAGGAGAATCCCACAGATTGGGACGGGGGGAAAACCAACAAAAAATATTAAAAAGGAAAATAAAAAAAAGAAAAAAGAAGAGAAGAAAGGGGAAGAGGAGAGAAGAAAGGGGAAGAGGAGAGAAGAAAGGGGAAGAGGAGAGAAGAAAGGGGAAG
>VZUI01025232.1:0-40343 GCA_013401135.1 Cettia cetti | reverse complement strand
CGCCGGCCCCGCGGGGCTCGGCCCGCGCCGCGCCCCAGGCAAAGTTCCCCGCGGCTGTCACGGCGCAGGCACAGCCCCGGCAGGTCCGGGTTCGGGCCGGGACCTCCGCCCGCGGGACAAGCCGGGGGCCGCTCGGCAAGTCCCCGCCCGGGCCGGGAGCGCTTTCCCTGCCCGGCGGCGCCCGGCCCTGCCCGGGTCCCGGAGAGGGGGTCAGGGAACGAGAACGTGGCAGAACTCCCGGGTGCTCCTGACTGAGGTTGAGGAGTCTGGCTGCTCTTTTCTCCTTAGCTATGGAGTCGTGACTCGGTCTTAGTGTTCGGGCAGATCGCGAAAGCTGCTGCATTTCCAGTCTCTGTTGAACAGGAGGAAGGAAGAGGGTGTGTGGGGAGTAAGAGAATTAAGAATTACAAAGATCGTGTGCATATGACATCACCGTGGCTGGACATGGGTAATTTATACTCTGGCTATGGAGGGTTGTAACTGTGTACTCAGAACGCCGGCGTTCCTTGTCGCGTAGCTCTCGGTGTTCCCTGTTTGCTTTCCTTGGGCTCATGGGAAGGTACGCGTGTGCTGCTCAGATTCCTTGCAGTCACGCCCGGAGCGCTGGTACCTCAAGCCTCGCTCGGTAAGGCATCTCCTCCTGAGTCGGGAGAGCTGCAGGGCTGTGCTGCCGGAATTCCCGAGACATGTAACAGGTTCGGGGTGCTCCTGTCTGGCCGGGCGCTCACGTGGTGCTGCTGCAGCCGCACGGCGCGGTCTAGCACCTCATGATATTCAAAACTTAGTTTAATTAACAAACATCTTGCTATTCCTCTTCGGCAATCATAACCACACCTATGTGAAATTTATTCCCTTGGAAAAGGATAGCCTGCCTGACATCTTTCATGTACGGTGCATACAATAACAATAATCACTGTAATCCATACTCTTCTTGAACTTAAGAAATTTTTTTTTGCTATCATACTCACTGCAGAAGAGTGTGAGGAGACCTTCAGAAATGGAATTATTAAACTTGCAGGGTTCTGCACAGCACCATATGGTGCAGCTGTTCCAGAAATGAGATGGAGCAGTCAGCTCCTTGGATCTCCTCTGAGACAGCTGTGCAGTAGTAGAAATTGTGTTTGCTGCCTAGGAGAAATAAACCTTTATTTTTGCAGGAAGATTATTACAGAACATTTCAACTCGTTAGGGGAGGAGGAGCTAAACTCTCTAAAGATCCTAATAAGCCAAGCAAAAATGCCTAAGCTGAACAAATCTCCTCAGGAATAAGGGTTGTGTTTGTTTGAATCTTTAGTATGTGATCATGTCACCTGTGCTAAGTAACTGATTTAATTGTGAATTCATTCATCTTTCAGGACTGGTCTTGAAGTAGAGAAGTATTTAATTTTTTTTTGAATTTGCAAGCCTGAGTAAGAGTGTATGGTCCAAGAATAAGATAGTAGCTCTCTTTCACAAATTTTACTTTTGTGCCTATGGAAGCTTTAGTCTTGAGGCAGGAGATAATCCTAAAATTAGAAGTGCATAAGTAGTATATGTTTAAGATGATTTTAAAGATCACTTTTACAGTGCTATGTGGTTCACTATTGCCCTCTGAAGTTGATCTGCTGCAAGTGATAGATGATATTTGAAGTTTTCTTTAGGGGTGCAGAAAGTATCAAAGTTTGATACATTTATTAAAATAAAATTCTGGATAGTCAGTCTTAAAAGTAAAACTTCTTGTGTTGATCTTTCAATGTTACAAAGCACTCCCTGGATAGAATTGAAGCAGTTAACTTCAAAATGTAAAGCACAAATTGTGAAGTCTGAAATCAGTTGTTATGATACAGACTTTATGAAGAAGTTAGAAGTGAGACAGCTATCTGTTTAATTGAATATCTTCTCTAAAATAATAAATGTGTAATAGACCAGATAGCTATGCTTATTCCTCTTAAACTCTAGGATGTAAAAGCTGTCGGCATACCCAAGCCTTGCAAACAGCCTGCATGTTTCTGTGCTGTTGACTACTAGAAAGTGTTAGTTTCATTTGGGGGAGAAAACGTATTTCTGTAATTGATTATTGTAAATTATCACAGGCTAGCTAAAAGGCAAACTTAGTCTATAATGGGAGGCTGAGAACCTATTGACTGCCCTTTCCTTGAATCCTTTGACAGGGAGAAAGGAGAAAGCTGCAAGGAAAAATGTCTAGATCATTTTGGCTATTTTTGTTCCATGCTGCTCAGTTCTAGGAGTTTCTAAGAAAACAGCTAAATATATCAGATGGGATGGAGATGCTTCATTCCTTGAATTTCTACCTCTATGTTGTTTGTTTTTCTAAAATCTGTCTTAAGTACTTTTGGACATGTTTTGCTAAAATTGAATGTTTTAGTTGTATCAGGAATGCAGAAGTTACCAACTGAGCTTTGGACTTTTTGTGTTGTTTCATAGCTTTGTGTTGCTCTTTCATAGCAAGAGGAATGTGTTCCTCGTAGGTCTGTGCTCTTAAGTGAGGATTATTCTGTAGCTTCTCCAGCACTCTGCTTAACAGGCACTCCTTCCCAGTCAGCACTGCTTAGATTGTCTGTATCAGATCAGATTGAAACAAGAAATTCTCACTTTCTTAAAATGGGCAGATTACAAGGGCATATTTATGTATGACAGAAAAGCAGTGGTAGTGGAATGGAGGTAAAACACGCAATAAAACTGAAAGTCAGTGTTTCAACAAAAGTTAATTCAAACAGGAAAGGTTTGTCAGATCCTCTCCTAAGAGAATTTAAAGCATGAGCTTGTATTTTATGGCCCCCAAGATCCTAAGCCATAACCTGTTTGGTGCACACTTTCTCAGAACGAGAAATAAGCCTGTATTTGTGATTTGATATGCTAAGCCAAGTTGGATTAAGTAAATGAGAATAAACATAACTTTGAAAACAGAAGTTTCTTCCAAATAGGTCCATGCCTACTGCTAATATTAAATATCGAAGTCTGCCATGAATCTAAAGCAGCTAGTTGACTTTTCAATTGAGCATTAACTGTTCCTTAAATCAGCAGCTCAGCACAGTTTAAATTGACCAAAAAGGCTTTCCTATCTAGTTTTAGTAATGATAACTCTTTGAACATAGTGTGCTGTTTGGGCCGTGGTGATTGGTTTGGTTGTTTGGGTTTCCCACCCCCCACTCAAAGGAGGGTCTGCTAATCTTTTGGGGGGGGTGGGGGGTTTGGGTTTTTTTCTGAGTTTTGTTTTTTTTTTTTCCCCCTGGTAGTTTGAGGGAAGAACTTCTTACAGCTGACACTTCCTTGCTGGATCCCTATGTTTAAACATAGATCTACTTCTTCAAAAACTCATTGATCCTTGGATAAAACTAGAATGAGACCTTGCTTGGCAGATGTTTCTCACTTGTACTTGAAAACATCTCTCTGCATTGCTGCTGTTGGCAGAGTTTGAGCAGAAGTTTGCCTGATTCCCTTGAACCAAGGGGAAGAGTGTTGCCCTGCTGAAGTGGAACAAAGTGACCTGGTACCCTCACCTGAATAAAACTGGGGGATGGAGAATGACAAGGGAAAAGACAGTCAGGGATAAGAGGGAACAACAAATTGCATCAGGAGAGGCACTGAGTGGGATGTGACCATCACACACAGGTTAGATGGGAAAGCAAATGGAAGGGGACTTTGAAGAGGAGAGTTAATAGGGGTGTAGTAAGTGAGGTTTACCTGGCTAGTGCCTAGAGAACTCTTGAAAGCTTCAGGTTGCCCACATGCTGCAGTTATTAAACAGTGTTGAAGATGAACAGATATTTGGATATATTGATTGTCTGTGATCTGGTTGTCTGTAACAGCTTGTCTATAAGGCTCCTTGCAGAAGGTCTAAATACTGTTCGTTTGTTTCTCTTACATAATTTCAGCTTATTTCAGGCATGTGGGTGGAGGTTTTTTCCTGGTTTTTTTTTTTTAGTTCAGGTTTTTTTTGTTGTTGGGTTTTTTTTTTAAATCCTAGTTAAAATGTTAGTTAAGTTAAAACACTTTGGTGCAAAGAATCAGCTTTTTGATGCCAGCAGTTTTCATCACAGGGAAGGCTTAACCATCTTGTGTTGGTTTTTGTGCCTCTCTATTTGAAACTCTGTAACTGCATAGGTTGACAAATACTGCTGTCTATTTGCACAAACATGAAGCCAGAGCTAAAAACCAAATGATGCTCTGGTGCTTGTTCTTAGTGTTCCTTCTCCTTTTTTCCTTGTAGTCACCAAGTTTTTCACCTAACTTAGACTCACTCTTGGTTCCCCATAACTGTCAATGTCCCTTCCAAAAACTGACCAGACATTAATTACAAAGGTATTCTTTAGAAGTTGCAGATAGTCTGTGATCTTGACAAATACAAAATACTGGACTTTCTGTAAGCCTGAAACACCTTCTATATTGTTGTCTTAAGAAGCTTCATGCCATGACATCTAGAAACAATCTGTGAAGTACCTGTAGTGGAAATGACTGAATCACAAAGTCATCTGGAAACAGTGATGAAATTGATCTACAGATTTGGGAATTGGAAATAAAATAATTCATCGCTGCAGTATAGTATTTGTATTTTTGTTCTTATGCTTGGATGCTGCTGGCAACTAAAGAATCCTCTGTCATTTTTCCTCTTCAGTAAGTCTTGGAGACTTTGCAAGCAAGTAAAAACCTTAGGTTTTTAAGAGTAGGAACATACGTACACAAAGCTCACATGAAGGGGGACTGATTTGTGTTTCTGGTGTGTTTCTTCAGGGTTTCAGCATAGCAGGTATTGAAAGGGGTTTGATGAAACTTACAGAACTAAGGAAACTGAATTAATTTAAATCTTTACCTTTTTTTTTTTAACTGGTTCTGTGTGACTTATCTCTAGCATCCTTATCCCCTGCTGGCTTTCTTTAGGAGATCTGTTGTTTTCCCTCCTATCTGCAGGATAGATCTTGTAGAACAACAGAAGTTCTGTGGCTAGAAGTATGTGTTCTCTCAAGTATGATCATTGTGGTGAGGTCATACCAAAAAGCTGACTAACAGGGGAATGAACTCTTGCACAGCCAGCAAAACACAAAACCCTACTCCTCCCAGATTCATATTGCACATTAAATTAACATCTCTACCAATGTTTCTTCCACATACAGGGAGAAAGAAGAAGTTACTGTGGAAGGCAGGAGGGAAATTCTACCAAACATTAAAAACCCATACCTTGCATCTGTAGATCCTTGCCAGCAAGTCTATGTTGAGATTTTTAATACTGATTTTTTCTTCATTACATCTAAAGTTTGAATGTGCACTTAATTTCACTCACTAGAAAAATAACATTTTCAGAAGAAAACTCTGGATGTTTTGATTTCAAGAGATAAGTGAGGATGGTACTGACTTAAAAAAAAACTTGGTGCTGTTTATTTAAATGTGTGGTAAAGCCAGATGAATAAAATTGAAGATCCTCCTTGCAGGTGATGTGAGTATCAGGATTACCTTAACAGCTTACACAAAAATCCCCTTGTCAGCCAGGTAGCATTTGTCGATGTTTGCTGAGCTGTGTGTGTATAGCACAGCTTTGCTTCTGTTTGGAGTTCTGAAAGGGTCTTGAATCATTGCAGTAATCAAACACTGTTGATTTTTTTTCCAGTGTAAAAACTAATATTGGCTTGTTATGAAATGTGTCAGTCAGGCTTAGATAATAAACTGCTGAATGCCAGTATCTTTCAAAGACTAAAAAAAGCTTTTCTGTAATGCTCTTGGGCATGTTTTGTTACATGGATGGTTATTTTTCTTTTACAGAATAAACTGCAGGTAAGGTCCAGGATTCATTTGAAGTTTGCAAATGTGACCAATTAGAAGAGGTGAAAAATGTACCATGTGCCAATCCATCAGGTGGCATGTGACACCAGCAAACACTGCAGTGTGTCTTGCTTTGGTCACCTGCAGGCACTACCTGAGACTGGAATTTCTGGTACTCACCTGTTCTGCTTTCTGAACCATGGCTTGGAAGTAAGGCAGAGAACATGTGAGGAGTTGTTATGCGAAGGCTTCCTTTTTATGGGAAGGCACTTGCTGTTGTCACCATGGATGTAAGATTCTGTAATTTGGGTGCTCTTTAATGTGTTCAAAAATTTTTGTTTTGATTTGGTGTTTGTTTTGTAGTTTTAATTTGGCTTATCAGTTAGTTGGAGCTGTGGACTTCGACTTCAGCCTCTGGTGATAGTGAATTGTGTTACGTGTGAAGGTCAGTGTGGGGAGTAAAAAGTGACAGCATAGAACTAATTCTTTCTCTTTGTCCTTTAAATGATCCTAAATTAAATGTGGCACAGGAACACATCCTAACAAGATGTTAGTTACTTCTATGATCTACCATGTGGGTTACTGTTTTTCTTCTAGTTCAAAGATACAATCTTAGGGGCATCTTGTTTACCACTGCTTTAACTTGTCCTGCTTTTGCAGTGGAATTTGGGGCACTCCTGATACTGTGCTTTGGCTAAAATCTGTAGAAGTGCTTATAATGCTGGCAAGTTACACAGGAAAGCCTCCTGGGCTCCATGTGGTCCCAGAAAGGATGGGTGTTGTGTTGTGTTGTGTGGAACAAATCTCTTGGCAGTGTTTCCCCAGCAGGGGCTGTGAGCGGGGTGCAATAGGATGGTGTTGGGATGTCCTGTGGAGGCTATACAGAGTGGTGTGGATCCTCCTGCACTTTGAGAAAGAACACATATCAACATGGTATTGATTTTTTCTTAAGACACAGAAATTAATACATTTCTTAAACCCCAGGTAGTATCCAGTATTTAATATATGCTCTGCACTTTTGCTTTCTAAATTCTTCTGATTTTAGTAGAAAATATGAAATGTATACTGTGTCAGTTTCTCCAGTCCAACTCCAGAGTCTGGTGTAAAAAGCAAATAATTCCTTTCTAATTATGAGAACTTGTTGTATATTGAAGTAATTTCTGTGTCCTTCCAAAACGTCAGTGTGTACTTAGATATGTGCTGGGTATTGGTAATGATATTACTGTTTCCGTAGTAGTGCCATAAAGATTAACTGACACCTTTTAAATAGCATTAAAACATCCTTCTGTGTCTATTGTGCAAATTCACAATATTTAGAAATAATCTTTTAACAATCTTTCAACAATGAGAGTTGCAAATGGAAAGCAACCTGTGCATGCTGGAATCTCTGGTGCATTTGGAGTGGCTGGGACAAATAAAGCAGGTTAAATTTAGAAACCAGAGTTGTAACCTGCCTAAAAGGTTTTGGAAAAAGAATTAGTGTAACATAATTTGAAGGAGAAATAATTTTATATGAAATTATTGTTAGGAAAAACAGACTTTCTGAAATGGATTGGAAGACTTGCTCATCTAATTTGTTATAATTTTTACATCTTTATTGGGAGTGTTAAGTGGCTCACATCTTTACAGCATAAGGTAATGAAATGTAAGGGAAACTCAAGCATTAGTCATAGCTAGTAAGTCATTGAGCAAGTGACAAAACGCAATTTACAGCAAAGAGGTTATTGTATTATTTAATGCTTTAAATATGTGCTGTATCAAAATGTTACTGCTGTCTAATAAAGCAAAGGATGGGGCTAAAACTGTTAAAGGAAATGCAATAGTTTATTGTTCTGAAGTAGTGAAATTATTAAAGGGCTGCTACTTAGTGGCATCTTTGACTGTCAGTTTCATTCATGAGATGATACATGTAGCACGATGCAATGTGTACAATGTGTTTGTAATAATTAGAAGTCACCCCTGGAGGTGTATAAACCATAGATAAGTAGCTAGCATTATAAATTCCTAAAACCTACACACATCCTTACATGGCATGGATAAAAGTAAAGTTCTTCTTGTGGATTTTGTGTTGTGGAAAGGATGTAAGATGTTGAGCTAGGGCAGAGGATTGCATTTAAAATTGATGTGATCTGCCCTGTGGGGACTCTGTGTGCACAGCAGCAGAGGTGGCTGAGATTGTCTGAAGTGCAAGTGAGCTGTGAGGGATTCCTCAAAGGGGGAGCCCTGGCAGAGGGAAACAAGTTCAGGCTCCTCTCTGCTCCTCTTGGAGGCAGGATTCATCTGACAAGCTTGGTAGTACACATGAGTGAATGGCTCTGAGAGATGCAGAGAAATGAAGGGGAAGGTTCTCAGACAGGTGAAGGGCCCTTGTGTGGCAGCATTATTGTCTTGCTCTCATTGACCTAATTTCTGGTGGGAATCTTCCCTCATCACATCTTTATCACTAAGTGTGAGGATCTGATAGAAAGTGTTTTGATTTCTATTGAGTTAATAGCCTCTAGAACAAAAACGTTCTGGAGCTGTTTTCATGCTTTTTATGTCTTGTTGTTCCTCTCATTTTTCTCATTCTTGTTTCTGCATGTTTTAATTCCTATTATTCCTGTTTATCCTGTGGCATACATGCTTTCTTTTTCTGTTAGCTTTCTGTGAAGCTTGAGTTTTCTGTCATACAGCTTCAGATGCAGCTCCTACTCAAGATTTACCCTTTCCTTCAGCACTAGTATCTTGGCTTTTGACTCATAAATGCTACCAGGATGAAGTATTAGGAGTTATGCTTGGTTGTGAGTCAAATTGTTTGCGGACAGATTTATCTCTTCCTCTGCCTTTTCTTTTGCTGTTTCCCATTACATTTTACCTCTGCTCATGCCCTTATCTGCTTCTTGCCTTATGTTTCCTTCATCAGCTGTATTGCTATTGCTTTTTGGTATTTCGTGAGCAACACTGGCTTTAGGACAAGCGAATCACATGACTACTTTTCCCATTGCTTAGATAAAAGCATTGTCCAGGGAAAATGGCACAGGCAGGATGCTTAAAATTCTCTGGCAACTTATAAGGGGAAAGCTACAGGGAGGTGGTCTGTTAAATGCATCTTTCTTTGCAGTCTCTTGCTAGACCAAAGCAGGCACACTGTGCTCATGCCAGGTTATCCTGGAATAACAAACCCAGCTACCTTTCACCCAGCTTGGTCTTGATCATTGCTGGTGAGATTTCATGCTGGGAGCCGTGTGATGTGTCTTGGACTTCATTAGTACCGTAACTCTGGTTGTATAATCTGTGCTGTGGATTTAATGTGCTGTGGGTGCTGATACACCTGGCTTCATCCAGCAGAAAGCTCCTTGTGTCTGGCAGAGCCATCATGGAACTGGAGCCAGTGAAGTCTGTGTATGATCCTTTCAGTTCTGTTCCTCTCCATAAATTGTGGCTCTGCTTGGTTCAGGGGTTGACTCATGTGGCCTTGTCAATTTTGTGTCACTCAGTGCATGCAGCAATGCTGTGGATCTTCTTGCCTGGAGTGACAAGAAGACATTGCAGACACTTCTTGTCTGGGATGAAAGTTGGTTATATTCATCATGCTTTTAGTCCTAGACGTGATTTCTAACATGTCAGAGGCATGGATATAGGGACTGGCAGAGCACAAGAAGAGGCAGAAACAATGTAAGAAGTGAGCATTAACAAGTCACATGGTTTCAAAGTAAATCAAAACCATAGGGAATTCAAGATAGTAGTGTATGTTTTTTATGAGGCGAGGGAGGATGGGTGTTATCCTATACTGTCTCTTCCCTGGGAAGAAAAGCATCTGTCCTGTTTAACATTTATCAATGACCTGGAGGAGGTGATGGAGGATGCCCAAATTGCAGATGACAGCCAACAGTCAATGTGCTGGAGGCTGCTTATTCAGGGGGACCTGGACAGCACTGGGCCAACACTAACCCGATGAAATTCAGCAAGGCGAAACATGGAGTCCTGTATTAGGAGTTACTCACTTCAGTAGCCCTTTTCCTTCAGTTTTCCTGTGCTTTTCCCTCCCCAGTTTTCCTTGTTGCCTTTCCCTAAATGTGGGCCAAGACTTGTGCAGTCCTGCAGGCTTTTCTGTGCCATTCCATATTGAGTTTCATAGCCCTGTAGGCATTAGTCCCCCTAAAGGGAAAGGTGATCTAGGCTCTGTGGACCCTCATTGGAAGCTTTCAAGGCTCAGCTCGGCAAAGCTTTGAGCAGCCTCATGTTCTACCAAAAGCTGATTCTGTTTTCAGCAAGAGGTTGAACTGGAGACCTCTGAGATCCTCTCTAACCTGATTTACCCTAAAAGTTGCTGCTGAACTGTAAGTAAGTTCTGAGTTATTTACTCTGTTTGCATCATAACTTGCTGATAATAATCTGTATTTTAAGTCTGCATATTGCAGTCTTGTTTGGCCTGTTGATGATACTTCAGTTACTTGTAGGCTGGCAAAATACTTCCAGTTCTGAATCACTGTTTGTGTTGCATTTGTTTGTTAATGCAGTGCTAGCATTAGAAGCTGTATACTGTCTGTTAGAAGTGTTTTTGTTAAATCAGTGTTAGAAACTTGCCAGACTTGTGGACAAGTTTTAAACAAGTTATACTATTTTGTTAAGATGTACAAGTGGTACTTAAAATGTGGCAGTATGGCATGCTATTGCATGCTGGATTTTTTATTTTTTAAGAGAATCAACTGTGTATCAGAAGTACTTGAGCTGTGAGCTGTGAGGCAAATTCCACTCTAGAGCATCTAAGCCAGGACTTCTTACATTTTAACTGCATGAATAAATTCAGGTATCTGTTCGCTGTGTGCTGTCAATGAGTAAAGCGACAATAGAAAAACTTGATTTTGTAAATTAGCTTTTTAAATCTTCACAAGATGGTCTGCTTTCATGGCTGACTCCGGTCTTTGTGAGAAGAGGGGGGAATTCCTTTTTGAACAGTCTTGGTCTTTCTAAAGAGATGTTGGCTACATTACTTAAACAGTAGAGATTGTAAATTTCAGTGGTCCACATCCTGGACTCGTGCCAGAGCAACTGGGGTGGGCTAAGCTCAGCAGTGGTGTAAAGCCCGGCACTTGGAAATCCTGGAGGGCCGGGCAGCAGTGTCGTGCTCCAGTGGGAATCGGGAATGAGAAGTTCTGGGGACGCGTGCGCTTCTGCAGCTGCGGCCCCGTGCTGACACACGGGGCTGTGGCTGTGTTGTGGGCAGGTGCAGCAGCACAAGCATTCACACAGTTCAGCACCCAGGCAGTTTGTGGTTTGGCAGACTTCTGTTGGTTGGGTACATAAAACATTATGGGGTTTTTTAAATTAAAAGTTGGTGTCGATTCTTAGATGGTTTTGCTTTTTAGGGCTGTGGCAGCTGTGTTGGTGTCCCACCTTGAACACTTGAAAGTGCAAGGGCTCATGCATGAGTGTGTGTGCTTGTATGGCTGGCATGGCATGAGAATGACAACTGCAAATGGATGCAAAATTGCTCTTTCCAGGACTTAGAGGATCACAGTCCTAGATTATTCTGTTCATGTGTTCACATAAGTCACTGTGTCCGTAGCATGACTTCCTTGGAACAGCTGTTTCTTCTGTCAAAGCTAAGGCAGCTCCGAATTTCATCATCATGGTCATAGTTTCATCCACAAACTTTGGTGATCACTTCCATCTTAATCTAAGGGAGTAATGTATTCTCTTCTAATGCCATCCCTGCTCTGTTGTGGCAAAGGATTAAAGCAGTAATTTTGTTCTTCAATAGCTCTTAGCTTTACATGGTCTTATTTGAAATTCCAAAAGAACTGAATAGTGTAAGCTCCATGTTTTGATAT
Organism: Cettia cetti; assembly: GCA_013401135.1. Classification (NCBI taxonomy): domain Eukaryota; kingdom Metazoa; phylum Chordata; class Aves; order Passeriformes; family Sylviidae; genus Cettia; species Cettia cetti. Next base: position 28,776 of record VZUI01025232.1, on the reverse strand, counting down.
TTATCAGCACTGTAAATGTTACTTATTAGGTTCTTCTGTAAGACAGCAGAGATTGTTTCCTGCTGTATTTGGTACATAAAGCATAGAGGGAAAGACCACAGAGGGAAAGATCAGCAGTGATAATTTTTTTTTATTGTTTTGGGTTTCTTTTTTAATTATTCTCTTTAAAAAGTTCTAGCTTTCTGCTCACTACTGAGCACATGCCCCACACCCAGCGATCCTAACATGCAGGGGCACAGATTGACTTCTGAAGATAAATGGGTTTTTTTGACATCTCCCTGTGCAGTTTTTTTTTCTCAGAGGGAAAGATGTAAAATTTTTACTCTTCTTGACGAAAGTATGGTTTTGCTTCAGAGAGACAGCCCATTCTATGTGGGTTTGATCTTGTTTCCATCACTGTGCTTGAGCATTTTGAGGCTGGGTGGGAATTGTTGCTGTTACCATCTTTTGTTAAAGGTATCTCCTTTTTTTTGTCCTTCCTATTTCAGATTTAGCCTTGGAATCTAATCCATCTGATCATCCCAGAGCAAGCACAATTTTCCTGAGCAAGTCACAAACAGATGGTAAGCTAAAGTTTCTTCCAATTTAACAAAAAACAGGAAAAAAATTGGAAAAATAACCAGAAATAACAGCTCAAGAACAGTGCTTCAATTATTTCAAAGCATAGGGGTTAGTAATTTATTTATTTACACAGAAATGTGTTTATAGACCATTTTACTTAACACTTAAAAATCACTTCAACTTTAAAATGCTTAAGTATCAGCTTTCAGAGTGCAGATCCTAATAGTCTGAAGGAGCAAGTCTCTCTTCATTAGTGTAATTCAAGTTTCAAGCAATGGTGGCTTTTTTAACGATCAAGAACTGTTTCAGAAAATTAAGTTTTCTGCAATAAATAATAAGCCTAAGCCATTAGTCTATATCAGCTGCTTTTGAATATGTTGGTTTAAACTGTTAGAATAGTTTCAGAAGATAAATAATCCCCAATCCTGATTTTAATTATATAGATGGGATTTTCAATTTCTTTGCAGATCCTGTGTTTACATAATAACTCAATTTTTGAAACAATTGCTATAGCTTGTGCATTCCAAAAGGCTGTTAAAAAGTGGAGGCATTTCTGTATTGCACAAATAAAAGCAAATTCTGACAACAGGACATTTTGAAGTTGCAACTAAAAAAAAGTTTAAGATAATCTTTTTTTAAATGCTTTTGTTTCTTTTATAGTTGGTTCTTGTTTGAAGCACTGTTTTGCTAAGAAAGTGATGCACTTTCTTAGTTGGATGTGTTGATGGAAAGCTGCAGTGTGTCTTAACTTGGCACAGCTTTGCCACAGATAAGAATTATTTTGACAGGCCTGTCAGTTGCTGTCCTGCTATTCAGTCTTGTGGCAAGTGGTAGAATTGTCAGTTCTATCAACTTTGCAGCGTTCAGATAATCTGTGAGCAGTGGGAACAAGCACTAGCCTGGCTCTCCAGAAGAGATGATGCCAAGGAAATGTAGAGCCCTCTTTTTTCAGGGTCTCTAAGGTCAGCCTTCAAAGAGCCAGAGGGTGTGACCTGCTCATTTCAGACACCTCAGAGATGAGCAGTGCTGAAGGTGCAGCTCACATGCTGACAGAGTTTGTGGACACTGTCACTGTGCAGCCTTCCAGCCTTGCTGCAGATAAATTCAAACTATGTGAACAGGCTTGTTGGGGGTAGTATTGCTTGTAAACATCATTTGCTCTTCTTCAAATGAAATACATTGATTTGTGTAACTTATGTTCATGTAGATAAAGGGTCCTCTAGGTGAGGTAGTAACTATTAAGCTGTTATCTGAAGTTTGTATTAAATTGATTTTTATGTAGAAGTCGGGCAGAATAATTTATTTTCTAATTTCCCTTCTTCTTTAGTTGACCTTCCTTAGAATTAGTAGAATTAATATCTGTAAATTCTCTCTCAATGAGATGTTATCAAGATTATGAGTTCAGATCTATGCAAGAAGACTAAAAAACCCTGGATTCTCTTCCAATTGTCAGTTTTTCTAAATATGTAAGAGTGGTAATGATCTGAGGTTAGAACTTTGGAGAGGTGCCTTTCCAGGCTGGTCACATTTGTATACTTTGTGCATGTGTGCAGCTCTCAGCTCTCCCTAGCACGCTGTTGTGTTGCTGCTGTCACAGCTGGAAGTTTAACCTTGCAGTCTCTGTTGAAAGACTAACACAGTTTAAAATGATCAAATGACATGGTTGCAGTTATATGATAAATAGGTGCACAGCTTGTGCCAGCATCTTCTCTATAGTGAAATACCCTTTTACCTTCTGCTGTCTAGTAGGAGTGAGAACACATAAATAATGCTGGGCACCTCCCTTGTGTGCCTTTGGCAGGCTCAGGGTATGCTGGTTCTGCTTCTGTTTGCTGTTGGATATTGGACATTGTCTGTTTGAACTGTCTGAAATCATCCTGGTTTTCATGATACACAGCTACACAGCATCTTTTCAAACTGAGGCATTTTTCCTCTTAGGAAAGTGATTGCTCCTAAATGTACATGTGGGTAGGCAGAAGGAGTATGTAGCTTACTGGCTTGATAAAACTTGGTATTTTTTCCTCACACTGCTTTTCCAGACACCTAAAATAAAATTTGAAACTTTAGTACTCCCATACTTTGGAAAACTAGGTTAATAGAATGATTTCATTGAGTGTAAATTGGGAAACCTTTCAGTTCACATTCTTTTTCCCTCTTTCTAGTGCGAGAGAAGAGGAAGAGCAACCATATAAACCATGTAAGTAAACTGGATTCTGTGTAAATAATATTAGGATATTGGGCCAAAGACAAATTCAAGGAAACAACTATAGTTCTTCTAGGTATATAGTCTCACACATGTTCCAAATCCTCCTTAGAAAGGTGAAACTGAATTATCTTTGCCTGTCATTAAGCAATAAACAGCTACAATATCACAAAGCATAGAATGGCTGATGTCAGAAGAATAAAAACATTTTTTTTTGTTGTCAGTCTTAAGCATTTCAAAACAGTAAAGAAGAAAATATAAACCAACCTGTCTGTATTTTTTTTTTAAACAGAAATAAAACTGCATTAATTTCTCAGCCAAGATGGCAAGTCTTGAATGACTTGCTGGTGGAGTATTGCTACAGGACTTATCTCAAGAAGTGTATCCAGTATGAAAAGAGAATAATGAACAAATATCATCAATATGATAAACCAGTGATACTCCATTTTAGTTTTAAAAGTCTCTTAGTTTGCATGATTATGCAGGGAGTGGGGATGATTCTTTTCCCTTTTCTCTCTTTCTTTTTTTGTTATAATTCCAGCTTTGGTCTGCCAGTACCAAGGTGAAATGTGATTGGAGTGTTTTTGCTGGCAAACTTCAGCTGGAATGGGAGATATTCCCAGGCAGCTGTTGAGTTTTGAAGGGTGTCAACATTTTCATACGGAAGACTTTCAAGTTTTACACAAGGCATTTAAAAAAAATCTGGTGAAAACGAATGAATCTTGAATTATTTGATTAAAATTTCTCCCTCAGTTATGATGTCCTATCTCTAGTGCAAGGCATTATCTGAAAATGCTCTGGGAAGCCTGGGTGGGGTTATATTGGAAGATTTCTTACAGTACAGAATGGATTGGATTAGGATGGATGATGGAGCATATTGCTAGCTTGAAATAATAATAATAAAAGTAAGGGTAATAGCAGTACTGTTTCCAGATTCCAGATGCTAAACAGGACATTTGTGAAGGGTGCCATGTCAGGAAAAGGTTTATTTTTTATTGAAATAGTAACATGACAAAACCCCAAATGTTAAACTGGATAACCAGAAACCGTAAAGGTTTAGGATGTAAAAGAAGGGAGATGGTGATTATGGGAAATCTAATAGAGTACATCACAGAGAGGGAAGACTGGGACACAAACTGACAAGAATGGAATGGGAAAGAACTGAGAAAATAAGGACTTGCAGTTTTAGCTCAGCTATTTCTGCTGTAAATTATCTAAAATCATGTTGTGTATTACTAGGGATGGTTTATAAATGTATCTTATGAACTAGATGGCTTCAGGGTAGCTTACATTGCAGCAGCAGCCATCACAGTCACCTCCTGTGCAGTAACCATCTGAGGTGTAAAGCCAGTATTCAGTGTGCTAAACAAAAGCTTACAGAGTCCCTCTTCTTGAATGTATTTCAGTTATTTTCTTCTTCTTCTTTTTTTTTCTTTTTTTTTTTCCCCTCAAGGTTTCTCCTGGGCAGCTTACAAAAAAATACAGCTCATGCTCAACAATATTTATAGATGACAGCACCGTCAGTCAACCTAACCTTAGAAGCACAATAAAGTGGTAAGGACCCTTGTCATTAACAAGAGCCTGAGTGGCTTTGTAAGGGTTATTTGGGATTTTCGGGGGTCTTGTCTGTTCCAAAGCCAACTGCACCCTTGAATGAGAAGCACAGCACTGCTGCTGCAGGCTGGTCATGGGAGGGGTGTGGAGGTGAGGTGTGGGTAATTGACTGCTGGAAGGAGCTCTTGTTTCAGTCACAGAGCTCATGGACTGTCCTATTTCAAAGTCGTTCTCATTATGAGGCAGTGCAGAAGTGTGTCAGCACTGTGGGTTTGAAAGTATGTGTTGAGGTGGGGAGTTTAGTTCACACTGAAAGCCAAATCACAGAATTCTTGACCTGGGAAAACTTGAAATGGATTTTGTGTGGAGATGCTGGAAAAATTACAGGACTGTGTTTGGTACTTTCCAGTGATATTAGTCTGCCCTCTAGTTGTGGAAAACCAGCATGTTGCTGGCTTAGGGTTTAGTTGTGGCCTTTCTGCCTTTTCTTCACGTACTTGTTATTTTAGGTATGTGATAATTATGTTCTCCAATGTAAATGGCTGCTGGAGCTAGTTTTCTGGGTACCAGAAAGTCAGTTATTTGCACTTAGATGATACCAGCTGAGAACTGAGAAGAGTTTTATTGTGCTTGAGGGGAAAGGAATGCTGAATAGATTGAATCCCAGAAGGCTTTACTGATTTAATAATGTTGTAGAGTTTGGAAATGTCTAAGTTCATTTGTTACTTTAAAATTGGGTTTCAGACAAAAGTATGCAGTGTGTCACCTCTCCTTTTCCAGAGAAACAAAACCCTAAAAAACTATGCTTGTGCCATTTTGGAGTGCGGTACAGCTGACAGCAGATCAGAACTTTTCATGATAGGTTCCTGTGATGACTGCATTCCTGTTATCACCATGAGTAAAGAATCTGAAATTTGGCCAAAGTAGATGAGTGTTAATTTATGAAACCTGTTGCCTCATGTAGCATACAGAGACTGAAATCTGTTCTTGTCCACTTCTTGGATTATGCTGGCATAACACCATCTTCATTATTCCCTTTTTTAGACAGTTCTTAAATTAGACAACCAGACAGGGTTAAAACATCTGAAGAATCTCTGCAATGGTATATTAACATCAAGGAGAACTTACATTTTAGTTGGGAATAGTCCACATTTTCACTAAATATCACCTAATCAGGAAATGAAGGTATAAGTTGAAAATGTTGCTTAACACTTATTTTGTTGCACAAATATCTGTACAATGAATGTAAAAGTAGTTTGGCTGACAGATTTGTTTTGGCCAATTTCTGTCCAGTTAAACTCAGAAATGAGATGTGTACTTGGGGATGTGAGAGGACGTCACTGCAAAATGGATCTGTAACATTTTGTGCTGAGTGACAGCCTTTACAGTGGAATAGTGTGCATGGAATATGCTTTCTTAAATCTCTTTTTTTTTTCTTTTCTGTTTTTTAGTGTAACATTAGCAATATTCTACCATATAAAGAACAGGTGAGTGAACTCTTCCTTTCCTGGAAATAAAATAGCTTTCTTTTTGAGCCAGGGATATAAAATCATATAATCACTAAGACTGGGAAAAAACTCAAGATCACAGAGTCAGATATGGGCTTGGTCACTTCAATGACAACTGGTGAAACTCAAAGGAAATGAAAAATCTGGCACTTTATGCTGTATCTGTTTTCTCTTTACACCCTCTCTTGAGCAGCTGTGGCCAGGTCAGCAGTGCACCTATCCAATGGCACATAAAAGTCCAAAACAGGGAGGGAGGAGAACATTTAACTCACCACAAATCAGCCTTTGGACTTTGTTTAGCTTTTCCTGAATACAGAGGTACAGATTAGTTTTGATGGGTGAAGGAACACTGTCCATGTACACATCACTCTTACCATTACAGCTAGTTCAGCATCTGCTTCTGAATTCTTCTGAATTACAGCTGGCTTTTTGAAGTAAATGTTATTAATGAGTTTCATCTGGTTTCACATTTTGAGGGAGAACTTCAGTAAGCATAATACAAGAACATAGAAAGATATTCATTGTTTAGCATCTTAAATATTTAGTAGTAAGGACTCATCATTAAATGCTTTGCAAAAATACAAGGTAGCTCCATACCATACTCTAGAAAAAGCTGAACTATAAAATATGTCCCTTGATCCTCTTCAATGAATAATGATTTTTAGTAGAGCATAGCATTAGCAATTAACTCTTATTGCTAAACCAGATACTTTTGTTTTGTAGAGATTCTGACAGATCATTGGATATTTTTGATGAAAAATCTCATCCTCTCACAGTAAGTGTAATTTTTTTGTCCTCTGAGTGTGTATCAGTAATATCTTGATTTATATGGTATAAGTCATAAAAATGTGACTTATGCACCAGGCCATAGTCAAATTGATCTTAAATTGTCTCTTTATATATAATACAAAGAGCAAACAGTGACTTTTGAGATCAGCTAGATCATTAACAGAGCCCAGTGTTTCTAAATGTTACAAACTATGTTTGATTTCTATGCTTTGACTATAAATAGAAACATGTGTGTGCCCAGTTCTTTTGTGTTCCATGACTGATGTTTCTTGTCTGTCTCTTTTCTTCCCCTCTTTAATACTGCTTTATTAGAAGTGGTTTCTGTTTCTTTAGGAATACATAGTTAGTAGGTATGTGCCTAATCTTTTAAATGACTGCAGATAGGAGAATGTACTCCATGTAGCATCACACAAAGTAGGCAACAGTGAGTTTGGCCTTTAAAAACAGTAAAGGCAATATTTTAAAGCAAATATGCATAAAACTGCTTGTAGAAACAGCAAAGAGCATTCAGGATGTGATTTGAACGTGACTTGTCCTGGTACACCTTTTTAGACACTCTTAAAGATGCAAAACCTCATAGTACAGGAAAGCTCAAGAGTGAGTGTGTGCTTTTCACATCCAGTTTGAACACTCCTATTCCAATGCCTGTCCTGCAGAACCACTTCCTTTGTTTTTCATGTGAAATTAATTTAGCGAAGATCAAGTGGCTTTAAAATTTGAATTTGCTCTGGGACTTACCTGAGTGAATGCAGTACAACCTATTTCATAGATTTCACTTGTTAACAAACAGATTTTAGTAAACAATTTAATATTTATGTTTGTTAGAGTTTCATCCCTAAATATGACCCATTGCGCTAGGAATTGTACAGTACAATATAAATAAATACAACCCTTTACTCAATTTAAAAAAAAAGAACTTCAGGACAAGAGCTATATTAGCCAGGATTTCTTGTATGGACTGTAGCATTTCAGAGCAAAGTGTGGACCAAAACTATTCTAAATGCCTGAATCTGCTTTGCATTCAAAATTATTTACATAAGATGGATGCCATCAGACAATTTCTTTATTTAACAACCTGACATCCTTTTATCCTTTCAGATAGCCTACCTCCTATTTAATGAGAAGAAGAGCATTGTGTCCTCTGGGGAACACTGAAAGGTCTCTTCTGTCTTACTTACAGACAGAAAGAGAGTTATGGCTGATTGTCACACTTCTGAGGGAAAGGCACACGCGGCTTGTTAGTTTCTATAGCAATGGTGTTTTGCCTGGGTACCTACTGTTCCTTTGGAAAGGTTAATTAGCAGGAAGAAATCTCTGAACACCTTGTCTTCTAAAGATGCAGTCACAAGGAGTCCACACCAGGCTCTGTTGACCCTAATGGGACCCAGTTACTGGTATCATGAATTCAGTCACAAATATCAGTCTTGGTGCTTCCTTTCTCAGTTCCAGTGTCTTAGTTTAAGACAATTTAAAAGGAGAAGGCTCTGGAATAAGTTGCTTCCCTGAATAGGTTCAACCAATCCCTTTCCATCAGTAAGGAATGAATACAAGTAAATGTAAGTGAAAAAATAAGTTTACTAACAAACAAAGCAGCAATAGGCAAAACCTTACAGTAAATAACTGCTACATACTGAACTGCTGAATCTCACACCTTGTGGGAAAAGGAGAGACCCAAAATGCCAGAAATACCCTTCCCAAGATGACAAAGCCACTAAATACAGCCTCTCTGAGACCAGGAAAAAAAACACCAAAAAGAGAACCCAGAAAAAGCGAAGCCTGTGCTTAAGGCAAGACAAAGCAGCCAGCAAAGCCAAGAGCACACAGCAGCAGGGCCCAGCTGCCTTCCAGAGCACCTGGGATAGCACCCAGGCATCCGCAGCTCCCCGCAGCAGGGGGGACTCTGACAGCTTTTGGGCACAGGCAGATGGGGAATACAATCCCACTTTGGGTTACCTCAGGACATTCAGCCAGCAAAAACATACTGCCAGATGTGCTTTTGTACCATGTGTAGCACAGGAATGATGAGTGTTCCTGCTCATGCTATTCCTAATGTTGCATATCCCCCTTGCAGAGATAACTTACCGCTCTTGGTTAGTGGTGTATGAGAAGGCTGTGTGGACACTGCAAAGTTAACTTAGCCTGGCATTTTACTTGACAATGCTCCCCAGCTATTTTGAACTACAAAGCCACAGGAAAAGGCTGCTTTGCTTACCTTACAACTACTAACTTAGTGTCACGCAGGTATGCTGCTCTCAGCTGCTGTCCTGACCATACTGTAGCTCTAACTTGACAGAAATCTATTAGTTAGTTAGACAGAAATCTGTCTAACTAGACAGAAATCTATTCAGTATCAATCTTGCAGAACCAGTGTGCAGAGTTGGAGCTCTGGAAGTTTCATCCCTCCAGAAAAAGTGCTGAATATCTCAAATACTTTAGGATTGCTTTTACAGAGTATCTATTTCTGAGCTTTTCTTCTCCCCTGTGTTTAGAAACAGTTTAGCACTGTGTTGGAGTTAAATCTATTTTTTCATTAGTTGTTCTTTGTTGTCTTTCTGGAGTCTCTCAAGAATGAGTCCTATGAAGGCAGTGTAAATTACCTTCTAGTTCTACCTGTGACAGACTTATTGCCACATGTTGTGCAGCGCTTCCTCAGCTGGAAGAGAAATCTCATGAAGTCTGTTAATTCCACCTTTTGAGGAGCCATTGTTTCCCTGGTGTGTGTATACCTGTGATTTTCTTGCAGGGAGAAGCATTTCTTTTTACATCTCTTTCAGAAAAATATTCCATGGACAGTAGTTAGCACCTGCAGTGATGATGGCAGTTCGTGCTCTTTCCTGTTGGCCCTACAGTTGAAACAAGTGTTCAGAAGAGAGATACCAGCTAAAGCTGCTGTGTTTTGTTTGGAATGTTTGCAATATTGCAAGGCTGCTTCTTTCAGTGTATAAATCTGTTCTGCCTCTGTGACAGGAAATGGGTGTATATACCTCAGTGAGAAGAAACAACCTGTTCTTTGGAGTCAGTGTTCAGTAAGACAGATTTTAGTAATTCCAAGAACTTTCTTTCAGCGGGAAGAAGTCCCAGATGACTACTACAAGCACGACCCTGACCACAAGCACATCTACCGGTTTGTCCGGACGCTCTTCAGCGCCGCGCAGCTGACAGCGGAATGTGCAATAGTGACACTGGTAAGGGGCGCCCCAGTGCTGCAGCTCAGCTGTTGGAGGACTTTCCCCTCTCCTCTTTAACAGAACAGGGCTGAACTGACATTTAAACAGTTAAGAGTATCTCATGAAACCCTATTAATGAAGTACAAGTGAGTTCAGTAGAGATTTCTTAGTCACAGACGTGATTACATAAAAGGGCAATTTCCTTTTCTGCATATAAATATGTAATGCTTAATTACTAGTCAAAGAAATACCTGTTTGTTTCATAACACATAACTGACTGAAGAAGCTTGGGAAGAGCAGAACAGTGAGATGCTGTAAACAGTGGGGTGTGATGGAATCATACACAAAGATGTTTTTTTATTTCAGCTGTGTGGAGGGGAAGGTGTGAGTTTTGAGTCCGTATTAACCAGATCAAGTAATACTGCCCCAAGAATCAAGAGTCAATCCTATAGGAACTCTAGGATCTTTCTCATTATTAAGTCCTTCAATCATTGCCATCTTTCTACCAAACTTTTTTTTTTTAAATTAAGCCAAAGATGCTATAACTTTTTTCCCCAGGTGACATGGAGGTACTTAGAATTTAAGAACAATATTAAGATAATAATCTCATTACAGTTTATTATTTGATTTCATAAAACATGATGGATTTAAAAATTTATCAATGACAATGATTCTTTTTTTTATATATATATGTATATATGTATATATGTGCATATATGTATATGAAAGGAAATTTTAAAACCACAACAGGTATAATTGCTACTTTAGACTGTCTCTCAAACGGCACTTTGTTGCACACTAAACTCAGTCTTCATTGTGGCTTCTTTCTGAAAAATGGTGTGAGAGGAGAACAGAACTGTCACCAAAAGACAATACAGCAACTAAACAAACTTAGCTTGAAGGACTCTCTTTGATAAGGAAATGAGTAATTAAAAAGGCTGAATATTTAAGAGCTGTTGAAGCTCTGAAAATAGTTGGAGGATTTTGCTTTTTCAGACAGGGAATTTTGACAGAAAAAGATGACAGCTAACCCTGGGCAAACTAGGTGAAGTGTTTACAAAAAAACAGAGTTAGTTTTTAAAGTGAATTTTACCACTAGATGGCCCTGTTATTATAGGAACACCTTTAGGCTATTTAAAGTCTACAAGCCAAGGATGGGAAGAAAGCATCAGGAGACCTCAGTGACAAAGATTAATCCTCCTCTTACACCTTAATAGGTGGAGCTTCCCTTGCCTACTAATTTATCTGAAACTACATTAGAAACTTGGATTTAGATGTGGGAATAGAAAATTACAAACAATTTATATTCAAATTTGAAAGTATATATTACTTAGTACAGTAGTTCATTATAGGAGTGTGAATAGTAGAGAACTTTAAGGGAAGAGATAGATTCAACATCCTAGAGTTGGTTTGAGATCTCATGGGAGGAAAAGGCCAAGGCACATCTTTGGACTAGGGTATGTCTCACTGCCTAAGCAGTGGGTGATGGGGATGAAGGGATTGAAGTCTGTTCTGTACAGGGTAAAACAGAAATAGCACTAAAGGCCTTTCATTGAGGAAAGACAGCAATTAACACATCTTTGTCCCATCAGTAGAGATCGAAGTGCAGGTTTTAGCACTTCCTGTTAAGCTACAAGTGCTGAACCTTAACCTTGAGGACAGGCTAATGTGATGTTGAGTGATTTGCTGTCCAGGTAGGCCCTAATGAGAGCCTGCCAGTGAAGTGTGACTGGGTGACAGAGCTGTAGCAGTGTCTCCCTGAAGGAGCAGTGCTCATTACTCAGAACTCACACCTCACTGGCTGCTGTCTACCCTAGTGGTCCAGCTCTTATGGGATAATAAAAAATGGAACCTGTAACCCCTGAAAAGTTTGATTCTTAAGTGTAAGTAGTAGTAATCACTGATACTTGCATTGACACACTTAGCAGTAATAGTCACATTGGACTGGCATGTTTGCTGCTCAGCTCTGCTCCTGGTCTTAACTGCACACATACAATTGGGGGGGTTTGTTGTTTGGTGTTTTTCCTTTTCTCTCTATAGGTTTATTTGGAAAGGCTTTTAACCTATGCAGAGATTGACATATGCCCTAGTAACTGGAAGAGGATAGTCCTAGGAGCTATTCTGCTGGCTTCTAAAGTCTGGGATGATCAAGCTGTGTGGAATGTGGATTATTGCCAAATACTCAAGGACATTACTGTTGAGGACATGTAAGTTGCAAGGTTTGGGTAATTTACAGTGATGGGGTTTTTGGCTTTTCTTTGTGTGTAATTTTTTTTTGTTTGTTTGTGGCTTGTAAAATAGAACTTTTTGTGATCATGCTGAAAAAAATAATCTCTATTGCTATTATGTATATATAAAGCGTGTATTTAGTGTCTGGCCTCATTCTCTTTTTTATCTCAAGAAACTTTGAATAATTATTCTACTTTGAGACAAATTTATATTAATAATTTTAATGACTTGCGTGAGTGACTTCGAAGTTAGTTTTCTTTATCTTCTCTATCTCAGTGATGAGCCGTGGAACAAAACTGCCCAATTTATAGTCTTATCAAAAGGGTTTTTTGAAGGTAAAAAAAAGTGAACTGAATTTTTCCCCTGCCTTTTCTGTTTTAGAATTTGAAGAATTGTAAGTGAACCATAACTTTTGACTTCCATGTGTGCTTTTGTATCCAGTTCAGGCCTAAACATCTCAAGGTCTGAACTCCTAGTGCTGCTGCTGGCAGTTGTTTATGTGGGTAGCTGTGGTTGCCTGTGTTACACAGAGCTACTGCTACAGCTTATCCTCTCTGGGTAGGTTCTTAGATGTGCCTCCAGTGCTGAAAACAAAATCCTCAGTCTTATTACTGCTTGTTTTTGTAAGGCTGTTCCTTATGTCTTAGATGTCAATTTCAGTTTTTCATAAATTTTAAATCTGCTGTCTTTTCTTGCTGCACTCATCTTCAAGCCAGATTCTGCAGTATGGGAAGATATTCATCCTCATACTATGGGCTGGAGGTGTGTTTCTGTGGATCATTAGGTTTCTGTTAAATTCCTTCTCACAAAGTTCTATCTCAGAGCCTTGAAACATCAACATTTTCATTTTAATTCTATTTGCTAGCTTGTTATCACAAGTAGAAAAGATACAAGCCCAGCTTAAAACACCAGGCTTTCTGGCCTTGCTTTCCTGGCATGCTTTGTGTGTTTTGAGTTCAACCACTGTGCTGTGCCCTGAGCATGTGTCCACGCCGATGCAGCGTCAGCCAGTCCTGGCACAGGAGCAGACTGAGCTCTGCACACAGCACTGTGTGGGAGGCTGCCTGTGGCTTGGGGCACAAGCTCTCTTCCTTGGATTCAGCCCAAAATAATGTTTAAAATGCAGTAAGTAATTATTCATTTGGGACTCCTTAGGAGGAGGAATATCTGGTTTTCTCCCTTTTAAATGGGGGGCTGTATTTCTAAAAATGAGGGAGTTTTTTGCACTAAAACAATTTTTATTATTCAAGTTATCACATCTCAAACAGCAGCCATTGTTACTTGTTTTATACATACCCCTTGCCTGGGAGTCCTTTGTATTAAATGCAGGACTGTTCCAGCCCTGCTTTAGGGAAAGCATAATTAGTGATTTTATACAATGTACATCTTCACTCAGCCTGGCCCCGAGTGCTTGTCTATCTGAGGAACCTACTTGAAGCGTTGCTGCAAATAATTCTGAGATGGCTGAAGTTGGGTCAGCAAAGCCAGGAGTGCTGGAGTGTACATCTTGCTCTTTTTGATGTCTCTTCTTCTAGCCCTATTTGGGACAAATCAAATTGATAGCACTGAAAATATCAGTAACAAGCAGGATATTTATGCTCTATTGCCAATGCTGGGTCTCCTGAAATTGTCAGTGCTTGCATTTTCAAAGCAGTGGTGATGGCAAGGAAAATAGATGAAATTTAGCGCTTTTTCCCCTCCAATTTGCAGATGGGATTTTTGTAATCCTATCTCATCTGAGATGATTTAGACCTTTGAATTTAGGTATGGGCAGACACTGTACTACCCCCTTCCTGACAGTGGCACAGGATGCTCACCCCAGGCTCTGCAACTGGGCAGACCTCACCACTCCTTGGCTGGATAACATCACCATTACAGGGACCTTGGAAAACTGCTTCAAATACTTGGCGAAATGATTTTAAGTTTACAGGTCTACTTTCTATTCATGGTTGTTATTATAGTTATTGTCAGTTTTAGCAGCTGCACTGTTTTTTAAACTAGTCACTTGATGGTGAGTGTTCCAAATACAAGAGTTAGTGAGAGAAAATAATGGGCAAAGGATTTCAGTCACAGTTGCATTCTAATGTTGGAGATAGCTGGTGATGCTGCCAAAGAATCCTCCCAAAATCCCAGCAGCTCCCCAGCTAAAGACTGCTTGGCAGGACTCAGCCAGGTATGGCTCCCTGGGTGGCCCATTCCTGTGCAGGAACAGCCTATCTACAAGAAACTGGTGGCAAGTTTTGTTTGTGATGTCCTCTGAATTCTCCTCTTGGCTCTGTATCTAGAATGATCTCACTAACCTGACAGATGCTCTTGCTGAACCACTGCAAGCCAAGCACAGGGGCTGCACTACTCTGGGAAAAGGTTTTATGTCTGATTTAGTTCACCCAGTTTGCAAATCTCTGTGTGTGCTTACAAGCCAGGCACCCCTTGTGAAGGCAGCACGGGTGCACCTCCTCCCCACCAAACTCTGTCACTGGCAGCCCCCCAGCAGCTTTGCTAGGGCAGGAGCTGGGGGCTCTCAGGTTCTGAAGGGATACAGGATCCAGGCCTGGCTACTGCCACATGTGGTCATTTGCCTTTGCCTCATCTTACTCAACATAGCTGAAGTGTTCATCTTAATTTTTCTGTCACAAGCCTTTTTCTATTTGACCAAGGCAAAGGTGGGGTTTTTTAATGAAAGATGTTTTTCTTTTTGGTTTTGGGAGGTAGTTTTTTTTGTTTTGTTTTACTTATTTCTGGTGGGGAAAAAATCAGAGGAAATTCAGTTGACATTTGGAAGTCATCCTTTGTCAGAACTTGCTAGCTTTGATGAGACCGAATCCATAATTGCTGAAAAATTAACAGTGCAGCTGCTAATCTTGCCATGATTGTTTGTAAGGGGACACACGCTGTTTATTCTTTTAGGCTACATATATTTGTAAATAAGGCACAGGAAAAACATGGGCATTATCCTTTCCCAGGTTTTAAACCACTGTTAATAGACTTGTTAATCTAATGAAGAATTGTATTTTTACAGAATTAAAATGTATTAGCCTAGTGAGTACAAAAGGAGGAGTGAAGAGCATTTACTCACAGGGTAAATCAAGCTCCGATCAGCTGATCATCAAAACATTATCTGATTTACATTTCTATAGGCTTATGACCATATGAACAGGAAATTAATTTTGGCACTAAGTTCAATGATACTCAAGTCTGCTATGCTAGAAAGAAGCACAAAGCTGCTATTCATATTGAGACCCACCATGCAACACAGGACAACACAGATGATGCCTTGATTTATTTGCCCCTGCACTGATAGGTAAAGCATCCATTTTAAAAGCTCCCAAAAAAAGGAGTAATAACCTTGGCACTGACTTGGTGCAACTCATCTTCTAGGCTATTCTCAGTTGGCCTGTACAGCTGCCAAATTTCTCTTGGAACAGATCTGTTACCTGTAGGGACTGTTGAGTTGTTGAACTGAATTGCTCCGTTTGGGTACCACCAGTTTCTTTCTAGGTTAATTTGTAAAACGTTGTTTTTCCTCCGTGGAATATCTCTGCTTTAGCTGAAACCACACTGCAGTAGCTGAAGCGGTTTTTTTCATGTCATGGCACTCTCCATGCTTTCCTCCAAGTATTTTGCCCAGTGAAAACAGACAAGAGAGTAAAAACTGGACAGTGCCCTTTGACATAGTACTTTGTTATCCTGCCTAATGCTATTGAGGAGAAAATTCCTTCTCCCACCTAATGCTGCTTATTTATTTATTTATTGGAGATGAATCCATGTTGCTTCAAGAGGCTTTTTTCTGTGAGATAATAGCAGCAGCTCTTCATAGATCCATTTGTTGCCGTGGTGATCTGCCTACTCCTTTTGTTAGTCCGCCTCTACTTCAATAAAGCCCCTTCCTGTTATCAGCCTGGTGAAAATGTCTGCAAGTTCTTCAGAGCTAATAAACAGCATACATCATTCCTTTCATCTGATCACTATAGTGTGGGGCCGTATGAGAGTGAGAATGGCGCATGAATTGTACAGCTGCACTAATGGAACTCCGAAGAATGAACCTCCTGGCTCAGCCCAGCGAGTGCACGACAGGGCACTGCCTTCCGAGCCGAGCCGGAGGTGCCAGGACTCAAAAGCTGCACCTTGTTTGGAGCACCAGGGAATGACCTGTCTCTCGAAACTAATAATGCAGAGCTCTCGGTGACCTGTTTCAAAGCTGCTGGGTTTAAAACAAGCTTGAGGTCTCTTCAGTGTTTTCAGCCAGCTAAACCAATCTTTTTTTTCCTTTGTCTCCTGTCCCTTACACCTCCTAGGAACGAGATGGAAAGACACTTCTTGGAGCTACTGCAGTTTAATATCAATGTTCCTGCCAGTGTTTACGCCAAATACTACTTTGATCTTCGCTCCCTAGCAGATGACAATAACCTGAGCTTTCTGCTGGAGCCTCTCAGTAAAGAGAGAGCACAGAAGCTGGAGGTAAATGGCCTGAGAGTGGCTGATTAGGGGACTCCTCTGTCTTCTATGAGTAGTAAGAGCATCTGTTGCTAGTCATGTTAAGTGGCAGTTAGAAAAACTAAAAAGCTTTTAAATTAGTGTATTACAGGGTAATTTAACTCCTTTATAAATACAGTTAGCACTTCTAAAATCATGCCTAGGCTAAGCATGATTCTGAGGAAAGGAAGGGTTTTAGAAATGATTACAAAAGTCTAGCAGATAGCAAAATAAAATGGATGTTATTTTGGGAACCGTAGTTCAGCTAGGCTACTTAAGATTGAAAGGATTAATGTCTTATGTAATGGATTGTCTGTCCTTCCTTAGTCACAGTCTGTATTCCAAGCACCTAGAGACAGTCACACTCAGACCCATCTAAATACTACCAGCTGAAGGTTTCCCACTGCACAGCTGCTTTTAGATTTAGAGGGAGCGCTGGTACAGCTCTCATGGTTTAATAAACAATTTATCTGGGGGCAGCTGCAGGAGTAAGTTGTGGCTTCCCACCTTTCCAGAGGAACGTTGCTTTAAGATAAACTTTCGGAATAGCCCCTTCTTGGGAATCCTTCAGAATGCCCAGCGGAGTGTAAATGCAGGTTACTGTCCCTTTCTGCTCCATGGGAAAGGCTGCCTTGGAGGGAGGCCCTGCAGCCTTCTTGGGGCGAAGGCTCACTTTAAAAAGCTTTCACTTTTGCAGAGTCAATCTTCCTAGTTGTTGGAGATCTATAAGACATTTTGAAAATATACAATTACCTGGGTTCCCAGGGAAATTTCTTGTTGGATCAATGCAACCTTTCATCTGTCCAGGTTTAATTGATGACTCTGCATGTTGTTTTGTTGACCTTTCAACAAAAGCATTACCACAGACCCTGTGTACACTGATACCATGGTCCCTTTCAGAGAGGGGTGTGCTGCGGATTCTTGGCTTATATTGTTCCATTGTCCACCTCCAATAATTCTGCCAAGGGATAGGGATTTTATTTTGTCCCATAAGTGCCTGAACTTCAGGAGTAAGTGTGATCCCTCCTGGCCCATTGGAATGATAAGTATGATATGCCAATGAATTCCTCTATTTAAAGTTAAGCAATGCAGCTCCTCTGCTTTGTCTCACCCTTGTTACTTGCACTTTAAGCTAACACTGTCACTAATTGTAAATGTGGTTGTAGGGCAGTTCATAGTCCACAGGAAATTGTTTACTGAACTGCTCAGTGCCAGGGCATAAGTGGATGATTTACAGATTGTGAGCCTGTTTTGTTTCTTCTTTCTTAGTATTTGGGGGCTTGGTATTTGAAACCAGAGTAATTTTCGGTACAGTATGTAATTTGCTATCGTGCACTTACTAATGCATGTGTACTGGACATTTTGGGGTTTAATTCTAAAGTGTGATAAATATTTAGACTATTTGGTAAAATTTTAATTCTGCCTTTTGGTTAGAAGCACATAAGCACATAAGCTGATAGGAGTCTGTATAAAGCAGTGAATTAGTGAATTCCAGAAACTGAAAACTGATTTACACCATATGGGCAACTGGGGCTAAATATGTCAACACAGGTTGCTGTGTGATTGATGTGCTAGCATTAAAGCAGGATGGAGAGTCTGTCTGGTCTTGCACCAGGAGCTCATGCCGCCAGCGTCTCAAAGAATGCCACTCTTGAGCCAAATGCATGCCTCCAGAAGGTCGGCAGAAATAAATGTAAATAATTATTTTAAAATACACTTAGAACTTTATTCATGCTCAGAGTGCTTTTCACCTTTTGAACTTGCAGAACACTGGGCTGTGCTGAATGGGTGCTGCCTTAAAGGGAAGGTGTAGGCTTGTAGCTGATCACAGGACTCTGAAAGTTCATCTGGTGATAGGTGGTAAATTATTAATGGAAGTAAATGCTCAGGGCTGAAATTCAGTTCGACTTTTTTATTACAGGTATCCTTATTAATTTGCATTGATAATGCCTGAAAGTTCCAATCAGAAACAGGCCTTGTAGGGGAGGAGACACAGTATTTTTTTGACAATTGTGTTGTTAGGGTAGTTACTAGAATAGCCAGAAAAAGCAGGGCACAGGCAAGCCAATAAATGGGTGAAAAAGCAATTCAACACTACACTGTCTACACGTGCTAATATTTAATTGCCATAATAAAGTACCGTGGCTGCCCTCCCTTCTCAGATCATGGGGGTGATCCTGGTAAGAAAGACTATGTTGGGAGTGAGGGTGTAGAGAAGGTAAAGGCAAAACAGACACCCTAGTAGAAATTAATTTCCTTGGCTTGCTTGCCCTGAGTGGCCAAAGGTAAGATGCCCAAGGCAGCGCAGAAACCTTTTCAGTTTGAATCTTTTCTCTCAGAGAAATGCCTGTGTGTGTTTCTGCACCGTTAAAAAAAAAAATTGTGCTGCTGTGTGCACCAGACTCAGCTATTAGGGGTGATTTCCAACATAACTTCCACAAACTTAAGTCTGAAATGGATCCAAGCTTTTCATTAGATAGTGAGACTAGTAACAGAAAGAAGATACTTGCACATGGAAACCATTCACCCTTTTTAGGTCTACCTTTCTGATGGCTGGGTATCCGTGTTGACATGGGGACAGGCCCCATTACTATTTTCCCTCCTGAGTAGTCCTTATTTATTGTCATTCTGGCTCAAAGCCAGGAGTGTCACCGCTGCAGAGCACCTGTGCTGTTAGTATTGCACTATTAAAACCTCCCTTGGAACACTCAAACATTCCTAACGTGGACTTTTCATTTTGTGTGTCTGTGGTGTCCAGGCCATCTCCCGGCTGTGTGAAGACAAATACAAAGACTTGTGCAAAGCTGCTATGAGACGATCCTTCAGTGCTGATAACTTAGTTGGTATTCGCCGTTCTAATGCCATCCTCTCCTGAGGAGAGAGCAGGCTGCAGCAGGAACAGCATCCCCAGCGCGCGGAGGAATCCACCACTCCATGCACACAGGCCAGCGGTGATGGTGTCTTCCAGCAAGAGGAGGCGAGGAGAGTCCCTCAGCCAAGGGAGCCCCAGAGCTTGAGGAGCATACTTGGTGCAAAAGACAAGACCTTTGTCAAATCAACTCTCTCCTCCTTCTAATGTATCCAGAGGTGCAAAAACAAACTTATCTCCTTCTCTCGCCCACAGATGTTTGCTTACTATGTAGGCCTATAGCTGTGAACTCTTGAGGTTTTTAATAATAAGTAGTTTTAAATTTTAGAATTTAAACACTAACCACATGACTATAGTTACTATGTTCTTCCCTCCTCTCCCCTGTCATCCAGAGTCTCACTGCATTTGTATTTCAGGTCAATGCGGTGTTAACAAAAACAACACATGGGACTCTTAAAAGTATAAAGCCACTCTGGAGCTGAAAACAGTAGCATAGACAGGTGTTGATGGCTTTTCCCTGGTTTGGCTACTAAAAGCTGCTATTATTGGTGATGTGTTCATACCAAGAAGCTGCCCAGCAGGAAGGAATTCCAGCTCTGCACCCACAACTTCACTCCAGTAAAGATTGTCAAAAGACTTTGAATGTTTTGACTGGGGGCAGAGATACGGTTTTATGTATTGTTAAAATGTATAGGGTCCATGCTGCATTTCTTGTGAACTATGGTGCTTCTCTCATTTTCTAATACTTATATTGCTCTGGAAGAGATGTAATCTGTGTATTTTTCTGAGGCATTGAATGAAAAAGTTGGTCTGGAAACATCATCACCATCCCAAACAGTGTAGCAATCCAGTGGTGAATGGCGTGTGTGCAGCACTGCTTCTCTGAGTTCTACTGCAGATCTCTTGTGCTATATACAGTGAGTTCCTAAAGCTGATATTGTGCATCCATCTGGCTCTCCTTGGGTTTCAGTTTCCTGGGAGGAAGTTACATTCATAATGAGACAATAATGAGTTTGAGGATCCTGGACTACCTATCAAGGTAGATGAAAACATATTGTGTTCAACTGAGAATTATCAAAAAGCTTTCTATAAACCTTATTTTTTTTTCCCCAAGTGAATTTTATCTTGCACAACTGTTCTAGGGGCTTGGGGTTTGCTCTTTCTGAGACTTTGGAACAGAGCTTACTCTCAAGCTCTGAAACTGAACTCTAAACAGGATAAGTATTATTGGACTCTTCCTGTTACAGGTCTTTGTAGTATCTTCCCTTCTTGGATCCAAACAGGTTCTAGGCAGTGTCCTAGGAGCAGATCTCCAGCCGAATGACACGGGTTTTGTGCACTTCCTCTTACAGCCAAGGCCCAGAAACTTAAACTGAACAACAAGTCCATCTGCCTTTGGGAGTGGGGCTGTGTGAGTGCCATCATCAGTGTGGCTGCACTCAGCTGTTCAAATACTGCATACAGCCTTTTGCAGTATGCAAATGTGCCAGCCCTTGGCTCCCAAACCCACGGAACTTGGCACTTCAGGTATTGATCACAATTCAATATTGAAAACAACACTACATCTTCAGGTGGTTTTCCTTTCTCATGTTTGTATTAAAAGAAAAGCTAATAAACTCTATTTTAATTAAAGTTAAAGGTGAAGGGTGTGTTCTGTACAGCTGTTGGATTCCACTGCCCCTCAAAAAAAGAAAAAAAAAAAAAAAGAGAAACCCCCGTGGTGTGCATTAAGGCCTCTCCATTCCCCACACCAGCCTGTCACCTTCATTTGGTCCCCATGGGCTGGCAATGTCTGGGAGCAGGCAGCAGAAGCCTGGGAGGGATGCAGCCCTGCATGGCTGCCCAAATCTTCCCACATGGTCTTTAGATTTAGAACTTGACTGGGGCTGCTCAAATAAACTTCTCACTGAAGGTTTCTTTGCACTTCAATGGTTTTTAAGTAGGGCCAGTCTCGCGGGAGGCGATTTGATGGGTTTTAAGTCCTCCCTTGAGGAGTGCTAAATTGGAAGCTACAAGTGATCAGCTCCTGGATTGACTTGTGACCTAATTGCTAACGAGCTTTACTTCCTTCAGCACCGCCAGGTGCTGTGTGGGATGGGTCTGGTGCACTCTGCTGTGGGGCTGCTCCAAAAGCAGCCACTCACTGTGAGCTGCTCAGCAGAGACTGGGGACATGCCTTTCCCTTTCTTGCCAGATGAGATGGAGACTCTTTTGCTGATCTGGATGGATGGCAGGTGAAAGACATCTCAAGCTGATGGCTGCTTCTGCAATACATCCTGCAGGAGACAGCTGCTATATACCTAATTTTGCTTTGAATATTACCTGGCTTTAGTTTCACTGTAGCCCAGAGCACATTATCAATGGAATTTTGATCTGTTCAGCAGATACTAAGCAGGCCTGAACTCCAACTCAGCTTCTTAAGAGGGAAAAAAATAGCAATTCCATTTACCATTCTGGTACCCCTAAAAGAGTTAGTGTATTTATATATATATATATAAATAACACTATAACAACATAGTGTATTGTTGAGCTAAGAAATACAGCTAGTGTATTTCTTAGCTAAACAATAACATGTAAACCACCCAGCCCCCTTTTCAAGTGCTGGGCAGTAAGTGTGTTTAAGAAGGAATTGCATTTAGGTGGTTCTTCTGGACAATGAACTGCGGAGGGGAAATACCCTCCAATTTGCACTATTCTATATGCTGGCAACACTTTTCTCAAAGAGGCAGAAGAAAAAATACAATCATGGTCAGAATACTGGAATTACAGAGACTGTTACCTTCCTGTGCTCCCAGGGAAGAGCAACTGGCTATAGGGTCAACCTACCTTGTTTTTCTTAATCCAACAGCTGAATAATATTTAATCTATGTTGAGGTGACCTGCGTTCAGTTCCAGGGCAGCACTCCCCATCTGGCAGTAAATGCTGTTTGCAGAGACAATAGCTGTGCTATGGCCCAGCAAGAGTGATGTGAGCACCAGCCATACTAGCAGGAGCAGCGTGTGTTAGCAGTCAGCAGGGACAGGAGGTCATGGAGGTGTTTGTGGGTTACAAGAAGCCCTTGGGCTCCAGCAGCCCCTTCCCTCTGTGTACAGGAACTGTGTATTTTGTTTCCAAGGGAATTTTACGAGAACTACTTCAGTTTGGGTTTGGCAGTTAAGAGGACAGGCACTTGAGGGATGGAATAAATGTCAAGACCACTGCTCCTGGATAAGAGTATAGGTGTCAAGCATACCCTGAGCAAGCAGAATTGGACAGAAGAGCCATTGAGGCAAGAGCTTGCACAGGAGGTTGGCAGGAGTGCTCAGGGCAGGTGAGCTGCTCCGTTCAGAGCTCAACACTGGGCAGGCTGCGGCCTCCATCCTGTCCTGGGATTTCCCATAGTGCAGGACAATGACCTAGAACTGGCGTCCCATATTGCTATCTGGGAAAACTATCCTTGCACCAAATAAGCTGTTTGCCAACACAGAGTGAATTTCCAGATGCTGCCAAAGTGACTGTAGTGCCCTTACTAACACCCACCCCCAATGGACTGGCAAAAGAGCACTTAAATGGCAGAGCATGGGCCTGTTTGTCTTAGGATTAGGAAAGTCTCAGGCTGCCTTCACAGACAAGGCATTTTCTAGGTGAAATAACCACTTTGGCTTCTGATCTATGATTTGAAGAGCCACATGGTCCCCATGCCATCAGACACTGACACTCCTCATGGCAGCCAGCCTGAACTTGTGCTGCATTTGCACCGTTCAGCCCCAGGGAAGGCGGTGACTGCCTCGAGGGTGGCTGAAGTTGACCAAGTGGAACCTGGAGAGCACAGGAGCGCAAGCCCTAGGCCAGCTGTGCGGGATCACGTGTGCGCCCACGGGGACAGAGCCCTGCAGGTGATTCACACGCTGCCTCCAGGAAAGGCCCTTCCCTTGCTCGGAAACAGTGGCTTGAGGTGGGCGGTGGATGGCAGTGCTGCCAAACTCCTGTTTACTGAGGAGCTGAGGACACAACAGCTTCCTGGCAGGCAAGAATGACAACAAGGCTGCCAGCAAGGTGCTGGAGTTACTTCTGGAGGAGGCACGGAGTGTCCACAGCTCCTTGAAAGGAACCTGATGCTGAAATGGTTCATGTCCCCTCCACACCCCAAAACTACTGCCCTTCAAGCGACAGGATCAGCCCCAATGGTGTGTTTTGCCTGTACTTGAGCAGGGGGAGGCAGATCCCTGCAGAATCAGGTGAGTCAGTCTGTGGGACTGTCAGGTTTATCACTGGGTGCTGGAATGCTGCTTCCAGGTAAGAGATCCTATCTGGTGGGACCTGGTGTGTGCCTACACACCTAAGTAGATAGCACAGTCCTGCACCATTAGTCACCACGGAGCCAGCCTTAACCCCTTGCTGTCCCTCCCCAAGTGCTCCTCGCAACAGGAGAGGTCGCACAGCAGATGGCAACACGGCCACCCAAATGGACAGCGTCCTGCTCGGTATGGAGCTGTCATCTGCTTGGCCTTAGGAGTATCAAAGGGCACCTCTTCGGGGCCTGAGCTCAGCACAGGGCAAGGGACACGTACTGTGCAAACTGCAGAATGCCAATAAAAGTTGATAGTTAACCCTCTTCTAGCAGCGAGGTGTGACCTTGGCCTGTCAGGGAAGACGGTGTCAGCGCGGTCACGGGCACGGCCAGCACAGAACCCAGCTGAGGGCAGAGCCTGGCTGCACCACCCAGCCCAGGCATGCCAGCGCTGAGGGCACGGATGTGTGCCATCCTCTGTGCCAAGGGCAGCTCTGCGTGGGGCTTGGGCACATGGAACATGCTATTCCTGCATGGCCCTCCAGTACACACCTCCCCCTCCCCCTGACAGGTAAGCTTTTAAGGTAATAAATACCCTAACAGAAGCAGAAGTAAAACAAACAATACACACTATTTTTTTATCCTCATAAATAACTAATGTTGATACTTCTCTTTGAATAAAATTTCTTCAGTTTTTCACATAATATAGTACAGTTATTTAAGCAACATTGAACAGCATTGGTAACGGAAGAGGCAAAACCCAACATGTAAATTGGCTACAGCAGACAGGGCACACGGCAACGGCTCCTTCCCCCCCTCCTGCCACTTGTTGCTGAGAAGCCAGGCTCAAACACGAGTTGATTGTATTACCCTACCATTAGATCAAAGCTGAAAACACTCTTGCATTTTTCAATAGGCAACGGTTTGTAGCTAATCTTGGATTTCTTTACATAGTCAGCTGCACTTTGGAAAAAACAAAAACAGCAAAATACCACCCTTGACATGGTTTTGTTCATTGTATTGCATGATGTATGTTTAGCTGTATCTACAAAAGGCACTAGAGAGAGAGAGAAGTCCAGCAAGGTGCAGACTGGAGGAGGCTGGAATCATTAATGCCCTGGATTACAGCACGAGGCTACCCAGTGTCTCTGCACCCGACCTGCCTCACTGCTGAGAACACACCTGTCCCTAACCTGTATCAAAGGTCACTACGGCTCCTATGTACAAATTAGGCTATAATACAACTATTTACAGTTTGTAACACAATGTGGTGCAGTTCTGTCCGCAATAAAGCACTCCAACATGCTGGAGGGGGTGAGCCCTATTGCAAGAGTATGGATAAGTGCTGAACAGCCCCTGGTGAGCCCTCCATCCCTGCACCTCTGTCTCCCCTATCCAGGACATCCCTGAGACACTCATGCAGTACCTTTATCCAGAGATGTGCCACTTGAGTGTTCCCTCACTTTCCAGGTTTTCCTTTTAACATGAGGTGGAAACCTTTTGACTGAAGTTGCCACAGGTGTTAAGAACAACCTCAGATCCTTGCAGTTCTGCAGGAGCAAAGCCAGCAGTTGTTCTCCAGTGCTTGAGCAGCTGGGTCACAGTGCCATGCTTGAAGGAGGGCAAAAAGGACTCCAGTAATGGCTGGGTAGTTACATACATCACAACTGCTTAGAGCAGGGAGAAAAAAATAAACCGCAGGTCCTTTCACATGTGGCCTGAAGACAGAGGCAGCCAGCCTCATCCCATGCCACAGCTGGAGCCCCTGGCCCTGGCTGCATTTAGTGACTTTGACAACCGAGCCCCCCACCATTATTCTACTTACTGAAACCCAGCTGTCACCACTGCCAGGCAATGGTTCTGTCAGTGCTCAGCTGCTGTCTGATCCAGGGAAATTAAAATGGCTTGGGAAGTTGGAGGAAAAAAGGTACGAGTGCTCTGCTAAATTTTCCTAAATTAACTGCTCCCTCTCAAACCTGGTAATCTCTCTAGCAGAGGCACAGCTTTGAATAAAGCAGCAACAATATTGAAGCCGACTGACTGCAAAGCCCAGCTGCTGCTCCGGAGAGACAGAGTGCTGCCTGGATGGGACAGCCCTGTGCAGTCCCTGCTCCCTGCAGGGTACAACCACCCTTCTAGGGCTGGTTGTGCCACGCTCAGCTGCCGTGCCAAATGCCACAGCTGCCGTGCCAGGACACAGGGCTGCCTCCCTCACCCCAGGTAACTCACACGGGACAAGGGAGGAGGAGGAACTCACCCGGCTGCAGAGGAGAGGCGCAAGCAGCACCGACCCTTCCCAGGGCAGCTCAGGAGAGCCCCCCTCTCGGTGCCAGGGCTCCTTGCAGGGCCGGCAGCCTCACCATCCACACGGCCCCTTGTGCAGCCCCTCGGCTCCCCGGGCTGAGCGGTTCCATGGCAGAGCAGGGAGTCAGTGCCACCCGGCTGAGCCCACCGGAGCCAGCTCCTGCCCAGTCCTGAGCCCCTGGCTGAAGGGAGTCAGAGGTGCTTGCCCGGGGCAGAAGGTACCACAGGGGATCACCTGGTCCCTGCCTGTACTGCAGACAGCTGGGACCCTGTCCCTGTGGCAGATCCTCTCCACGGCCCCTTCCTCCTGCACTGCCACCACCCATGAAGCCCCTGGCCCGTGCAGCTCCACCCCTCCTGCTCACCGTGCTGCTGCCTGAGCAGGGCCACTGGCTGCCTCACAACAGGTCCCCCAGCCTTCTCCTCCTCAATATGCAGCTGTGCCTGGGGGCTCTGGGGCAGTCTCTGGCTCTGCCCAGGGCACCCAGGGAGGCAGCACTCCCTGCCAGCTTTCCCTGACCCACTCTCCGGGCTTTAGTGAGGGGCTCAGTGGCAGTACCAGCCCCCACCTGGGGTTGAGGGCCACCATCTGCCCTGTCTGCTACAGCTCTGCCTTCCTCCCCAGCACCAGCAAGACCTACCCAGAGGCTTGTTGTGGGACACGTATCAGTGCTTGAGGGCTACTGCCACCTTACTGGCCCATAGGCAGCAGCATCCTAGGAAGCCAGCCAGGATGTGGGACCCCAAATGGGGCATACATGGCAGTGCCAGGCTCCAGGCCTCCCTGTCCCTCTGCCCCCACATAGCTGGCAGCACTCTCCCCGGCCCTGTCTGGGCTGCAGCTGCACCGTGCCCGTGGTCCCAGGCAGCACCACTGTGGTGGGGCTGAAGGTGCCAGGGGTGGCCCAGCTGTCACCCCTTCTTCTGTGGCCCAGGGTCTTCGCAACCCTCTTCTCCCTGTGGCTGGGGTCACTGAGGCCCCCTCCGGTCACACGTGGGACAGTGGGACCTGCTTGTGGTAGGAGGCCATGCTGGGCAGTACCGTCCTTCCCACCAGCGCCGGGCTGGCCTCCCCGTACACAGAGGCGCCCGCAGGCTTCCTGGCCCGGCAGCAGCGGGTGCTGAAGCGCCTCCAGGACTCGAGCGTCTTGCCAGACCAGATCCAAACGCCAGAGGTGATCCCCACCACAAGGCACATGAAGTACTTGAGCATGAAGACAGCATAGTCAGGCTTGGGGCGGTGAGGGTCCCCTGGGCAGGAGCAGTTCTGTGCCTGCTCCCAGGCCTCCCGGTTGTGCTGCTCGTAGATGTAGCAGGCAATGACAATGGTGGCAGGCACAGTGTAAAGCACGGTGAAGATGCCGATGCGGATCATCAGCTTCTCCAGCTTGTCAGTTTTGGTGCCGCCCTGCTTGATCACGCTGCGGATGCGAAAGAGCGAGACGAAGCCAGCCAGCAGGAAGAGGCTGCCGGTGAAGAGATAAACCACCAGCGGTGCCAGCACAAAGCCACGCAGATTCTCCAGGCTCTGGTTGCCCACATAGCAAACCCCGGCTACGGGGTCACCGTCCACAGAGCTCAGTGCCAGTACAGCGATGGATTTGGCACTGGGAATGAGCCAGGCAGCCAGGTGGAAGTACTGCGAGTAGCTAGCAATGGCCTCGTTGCCCCACTTCATGCCAGCAGCCAGGAACCAGGTGAGAGACAGGATGACCCACCAGATGGAGCTGGCCATGCCAAAGAAGTAGAGGAGAAGGAAAACCACGGTGCAGAGAGCAGGGCCGGTGGTCTCGTAATGGATGTGGTGGTGCTCCGGGTTGCAAGCCACATTGGCGTGCCCTGCCACCAGCCGCACAATGTAGCCCGTGGAGACGAAGAGGTAGCAGGCAGAGAGGAAGATGATGGGGCGCTCGGGGTACTTGAAGCGCTCCATGTCAATGAGGAAGGTGGCCACCGTGGTCGAGGTGGAGAGGAAGCAGAGGATGGACCAGAGGCCGATCCAGAAGGTAGCGAAGGTCTTCTCATCCTGGGTAAAGTAGGGCTGGTAGCAGGGGATGGCACAGTTGAGCACCTTCCCAGTCCTGATGCGGTTGTACAGCGGATGAGACTCCTTGGAGATGGGGATCAGGGGTGCTTTGCACTTGCAAGTCTGACCACAGTCCAGCCCCGAGAGGCGCTGCCCGTCAAGTGGCGTCAGGTTTTTGGCCATGTCCTTGGCAGGGCGCGTGGGTTTCCCAAAAAAAGGCGGCAGGGTGGTGGCCTCCGTGTGGTTGTATCCCATGCAAAGCACCTCGCTGTCCCCCAGCACCGGCAGGCTGTCGCAGCTCATCCTCTCGGGCCAGGCAAAGCCGTATTGCTGCATGATGGGCGAGCAGCCGGCCTTGGCCCGCTCGCAGACGGAGCGGCAGGGGGGCAGCGGCTTCGTGTAGTCGGACAGGCAGATAGGGGTGTACATGCTGCAGAGGAAGAAGCGCAGGTCCGGGGAGCACTGGATCTCCACCAGCGGCCAGAACTGGTGCACCTCCAGCCCGGCCTCGTCCTGCGTGTCGTGGTTGAACTGGTTGGGCATGTAGGTGAGGTTGTAGCCGATGCCCTTGCACATCGGCACCGTGATCTCCTGGCACACCAGCGCCTTGGAGGCGGCGCGCCCCGCCGCCGGCAGCCCCAGCAGCAGCGGCAGCCCCAGCAGCAGCGGCACCGGCAGCCCCCGGCCGCCCATCGCCGCCCCGCGTCCTACCGCCGCCGCATGTCCTGGGCACCTGCCGCCTCCGCTCCGGGAGCGGGGTCCCGCCGGGAGCGAGAGCGGGATCCGGACCGCCGCCGCCGCCGCCACCTGCGCTCTGGGGCG
>VZUI01025216.1:0-132203 GCA_013401135.1 Cettia cetti | reverse complement strand
GGATGGATGGATGGATGGATGGATGGATGGATGGATGGATGGATGGATGGATGGATGGATGGATGGATGGACGGATTTATTAAGTAGCTATTCCAAGAAGGAATCAAGCAGTAAATAACATGATGGCTTGGAGACCATGGTGGCTCTTGGTGAATACATCAGATAATACACTAGACCTATCTTAGAGCTGAAGTGGGGAGTTAGCAACAATCACAGATCGTTAGTTTTAAGTTGAAAGGAATGTTCTTATAACTATAATAAAACTCCTAGCCAGAACTCTATAATCTTAAATATAAATAGTTTTACTGTCATGTCCCTTTGAATCTCTGGCTGAAGCCTAGCCCTTGCCTTGCACCAGTGTCTTTTTCTCCATATGTATTTGATGTTCTATTCTTTACATCCTCTCATTCTTAACAGCAATGGAATTCATCTCACCTACAGCACAGCAGCTAATCTGAACTAGTCCTCCACCTCCATAGCCTGGTGACTGGGGAGGAAAGAGAAGAGTATATCTAAGGCAGTGGTTTATCTCAACACTAAGACTTTCTCCAGGACAGTTCAATCTTTGAAATGCCAGGATGTCTGCACTGGGAACTGATCTGACTAGCTCAGACCAGACATGAGTTCTAGTTACCCAAATGCAGATCAGCCAAATTTCACTCATATTTACAGCAAATCCCCATATCCTTGGTTCTCTAGAGGACCCCACTGCAACTTGTGTACAGTGAGACATAAGAACAATAAGGAATATTCTAACATCAAGGACATTAATGGCTGCAACTTTGTCAAGTCCCAGTTTTCCGGCAAGGCAGTATAAATGTCATGTATTAGGTTGGGAGTTTTGTCTACAATGGGTTTTGTTCAGACTTCAGTAAAAGGCAAAAGGGTGTCCTGTCAGCACATTTAAAGCTTGGTTTTGGGATGCTCTGTCTCTTACTAAGCTCTAAACAACAGAGCTAAATTTTGGCCTTACTCAACATGCTCTTTCTTACTAAGCTCTAAACAGCTGAGTTAAATTTCAGCCTTACTCAACGTGATCTGCATGGCATTTCTGCAGAAGCTTCTGTGTAAAATACTACTTCCTTGGAAATTTAACACAGACAGCTCTTGGCTGAATGTGCATTTGAAAATTCCAGCTATAGGACTGTTTCTGAAGGAAGAGTGCGAACTGCAGATTATCTCATAGACTTTGTACCTTTTTATTATTTTATTAACACCATTCTAAGTTTTCTTTCTGTTTAGGTATTTCTAAACTATATTTTCTTAAAGAGAAAAGAAGTCTCCATTTCTTTAGAAAGTGCTAACATTATCCCTATATACCTTTTAAGAGACATTCTTACTATCACCTCCAAATTTCCAGTTGGAAAAGTACCTCACTTACCCTGTTTCACATGTAGTGTTGTATTCAGTATTGAAACTCACTGAGAAATTCTTATTCCTACCTCCAGAAAAGCCAAATAATACAAAAAAGCAGGACACTTTGCATGTAGACTTTCCAGCCTATTTGACCCCCACAATTTTTCTCTGTAAGTAGAAATTCAACTCCTACTTAAAATTAAAAAAAATCAAAAATCATGCATTTCTCATGGTATTCCACTAAAAATTTAAGTATTATAGACTCTAAAATTCAACCTTACACACTCAGAGTTCATGACACTATGTGCAGTACTTTCTTGCACTTTGTATGAATAATCTCCATCCAGCTTCCAAATAGATGAAAGCTAACATCAGCACCACATCAATGTATATCTGCCCTCTCCTTCACACAGACTTCACTTTCTTCAGATGCTTCTTATTTATACACTTACAGGACCTACAATAAGTTTCCAGAGAGGAATGTTCACACACTTAAACACTGACAAGCACATGGGACTTAACTTAGAGAGGAGATTTCTAACCCACATTTCCAAAAATTATTTAGGCATTTAGAACCTCAGGATCATTCAGAAAAGTAAGATTTAACTTTCAGAAAGAGGCTGTGTTTAAGCAGAGAAAATGGGATTAAGAAGTATGCCCCTTAATGTGACTTTAAAATTTTTACCTGCTTCTTCTTAGGAAATGCAAATAATATGAACTGGGAAGCCATGCTTTCAGTGTACAGTTTCAGAATTATTTCCATCAACCAGAAGTGCCATAGAAACTTCTAAAATAAATATACCTGCCAGTACCTCCTTTTCCTTCTCCATATGATCTGTTCTCTCATGCAATGGCGCACATCTAAAAAAATGTCTTCTTGATGGTTATTTATTCCTAAGCTTGTTCTTTTGCAATAAATTCAGAAACTCTGATATTGATTTAACAATATGATCCAATTGCATTAGGGAAGGAAAAAAAATACCTTAGGGATGTACTGGTAATAAATAAATGCCAAAATGGATTAAACAATATTTGCCCTCTGTGAGTATTAATCAGTTTTAGCATCTATTTACTGTTGTGTATAAAACAGAAGTCATCCATTGTATATACCTGTCTGGTTTATTACTCCTATTTATCATTCCTGGGTATATCTTATATCTATTACCTGTACTTCTGCCCGTGTTTCTAGGATGTGAGATTAGTCTTACTCAGTGGGCAGGCTTTTAAAATACTGTTTACATCCAAAACTCTTTTGGAATTCTGGTCTCTAGTTCTGATTTTGCTCTTCCTTATTTCAGTAAATAGCAACATATACTTTCAGAAAACTAACAAAAAAACACCACCTCAAAACCACAAATTTTTCCATTACATGCTCTTCTCTGAGGAAGAGGATGGAAGGACAAACAGTACATGTCAGGGTGTTATTCTGCCATTTAATGTCCCACTAAAAAATGGTTTGTTAAGGTGATAGGTGTTGTACAGGAGCCTACACAGAAGAGATTAGCACGGCTTTGTTTATTGCTTCAAGAGTAGTCATTATAGAGTATTTCTAAGGAATAATTACTTAGAAAACAAGTAGCGCAGTGTGAGACCTTCTGCTAATGGAAAGTTAATTTTGGGCCTACAAATTCACAAAAGCACAAAATGTGTGTTAATGATAACCTGGCAACTATCTCTCTTGTTCTTTAGAACCTATATATGTTATTACCATCTTGACTACAGGATAAGGTTTCTGCAGGCATTCTGGCATTCATTTCAGGTGAATGTGGCACACAGGTTTTGCACAACTGGGCTAAGAGCTCAAAACTCAAAACGTTTTCTAAATCACACTCCTAATGGCATCCCAGAGTTGTGACTGGCAGTGCTGGTATCATATGCAAAGAGTTCAGACACCAGGGGAGATTTGCAGAACTGCAGTTGCCCATGTTTGTGACCATCACCATGGCTACAGTGCTAACATTTTATTTATACTGCAATATGCTTATCTATCCCTCTGACACTTTATTTGATTCAATTTATTTTGGCCAGCTCAAGATGCTGAAAAGCAGCACAACAGAAGATTTGAGACACAGCACTTGGGCTGAAAAGAACGTAATTCAGTGGGATCAGTCTCACTTATCCTGGCCATCTTAAAAAACAGATGTCTAGTCTAAGTTTGCCATCTGTGGTCACTGAGAAAGTTAAGCATACTCAAGGATTTAGGCAACCTCATACTCTTTCTAAAGCAGGGGGACAAGTGCCTGAAGTGCTTACCTGTTCTCCAGTTTTTGATTGTTGGAATGCCAAAGAGGGCCAGACAGCTGAAGGTGCTACTGCAGCCAAGGTAATCAGCATGTCCCCCTTGATTCATGTTAATTCCACTGCCTCCTTGCTAGCCAGGGAAGACATTTGTTTCTCTGAAATCCTCTCTTCTCTTTTTGTCCGAATTAAAACATGTTCTCCCTCTCTCTGCCTTGGGAAACTAAAATCCCTGGAGCAAACAGCTGGTTTAACATCTGCCTCCACCGATCCTTTTGTTAAGGCTGCCAGCAAGGCTGCCACTTTGCATCACATGTTGTATTGGCTCTCTAATGTGAACCCCAGGCCAGAGGGAAGCAGACTGAGATGCCTCGTGCTGCTTTCAGAGGCTGTTTTGTTGCTATAGTGACACAGTGACACTAACCTGGACCACACATAACTGGAGGTCAACCTTTCTAAGCCACAGGAGCAACTTTGCAACTGCAGAGGTGTATGATCACAGATTCCTGTGACTGAATTGCTGCATTCCTCAGTTTCACTGTTTCTCTTGCTTTCAAGGGTGATTAACAGCCAAGCCACAAAAGATCAATCATGTATATGAGGTTAAACACTTCACAGATTTCTGTTGTAAGCCTGCTCATGCATTGCAAATTAATAACGTTGTTAAGCAGCAACTCCTATCTGCACAGATAAGTTTGGTGCTTGTGGAAGCTAAAAATATGCCATGGGCTGTTAATGCACTGACTTCACCCAAATTCATCAGTGATAACTTGCACTGTGGTCGTTTCCCTCTCTAAGGATGTGAGTGCCTGCTGTGCCACTGCAGCAGTTTTGTCTATGCTGCATGAAGAGCAAGCCCTTTAACCCCAGTTATTCCTTAGATATAAGCAGCCGTGCCAACAGTATATGCTAATTAGAGTAACAATAGGAATTATTCACTGTGTCACATACAGTGTGCTAAGGGAAGGAAAGTGGAGGTCTTTTCAAGACAGAACCCTGACCAAGAGCAGGACATACAACATGCAAGATGATGGAATTATTAACAGTAGCAGAAGCCAATCAACTCCTACTTGTTGAGTCTACTGCACACTCAGCACCTTCAATTCATGCCTCGCCTCTCCTGTCACTGGCACCCTGAATCCTGTACAGCATTATGAATAATGCATTACCTTGAGGGAAAGGAACCAACTGTCTCTGAGTTTGACAAGCTTTTTTAAGCTTCTTGTTTTGTTGCTAATTTAAGAACATTGCTATTTCCAATACTACACATGCACAATTTTGCAAAAGATCGCCAGAACCCAGAAAGGAAGCCAGAAGCTCTGAGACTTCATTAGGACAGCGAACCAGCTCTCCTCAGTGAGCTCTGAGCACTCAGCAGAAGTGAGGCAGTGGCCTGAGAATAGAAGAGAACTCAGAAGATGTCCTAAATTCACAATGCTGCTGCTGGATTACAGACTCCTTGACAGGACCATCTGCATGAAGCATGTACATGTGACAGCTTGTGGCAGCTGAAGAATCAGAAAGCTGTCCAGCAATTCAACTTGCTCCAACGCAGGTCTCAGACTCGTGTGCAATTTAACACAGTAGTTTTGGGTGTTATTTTTTTTCCATTCATTTTAAAATTGACTGAGAGAAGGGTCTATTCAGAGCAAGAAATAAACAATGTGAAACTGGTTATCAGAGTTTACTTCTTAGTGCAGGCTGATACTTTTAAAATGCAGGCAGCATGCCCTGGTTTTGCTTGCTTGATATATGAAAAAATGGAAGATGGATGTTAAATATGCCCCATCCTTCTGTTGGGCTTGGTAGGGAACACTGTGAGCACAGGAGGAGATAGCACTGTGAAATGGCATGTGCAGACACATGAACTGCCATGGACTGTTAATGACTCAATCACAAGGTTTTCTTCAAAACAGGCAATTCCCATACAAGATTTCTAAGATTTTAAGAGCTTTGGTTTTCTGTTTGCAGAGGCATGTTTCCAGGCTTCAAAACAGACTTACATCTGAAACTGTATGTGGGAATGAGCAGAGAAGCCAAAACCACAATCACAGTTAATGACTATTGGCTCTCTAGAATTAAAAGTGAAGTATCCTTTGGGATCCTACAAGAAAACCACACTTTGAGGGTCCTGGCTTAGTAGCAATTCTCCCATGCAGAAGTTTTTGTCTTTGAATGGCAAATTTTACCAGAGGGATGCAGAATAAAATTTATCCATCATCCTACCACTTCAACATTATTTCCTTTGTAAAGGTATCCCGCAAAATAAGCTTGCAACCTAATATAAAAGGCAGCAGATGCAACTACTAATTTAGAAAGTGCTGAGAATTTGTTTTACACTTTCCTCACATTGACATAGAAAAATATCCCCAGAGAGCCCACACGTTTTTCATTAACATCCCTCATCGTAACACAAATAACACAATACTTAGCATCTGTGCTGCAGTTCTACATATGTTACCTTTACATAAGCTTATGAAAAACAAAGACTGTATATTTTTATACAGTCAGTGTACTCTAATTTGGGGAGCTATATGATTTATTTGCAGACACTATCAATGTATTCATGGTGATAGTGATACCAATTTTCAGTTCTCACACAGATCTCTCTGATTTCCTTATCCAACAAAAAGCCTCTGAGAGGATGAGGATGGTGACATAAACTAGTTTTGATTGCTTCTCCAATTTCCTAGTAAAACTAGCTTTTATCCATCATTTGCTATGAAGATGATTGCATTGATCAAGATCAGGTGAAGAATTAACCTAGACATTTCTTATTGGCAACTGTAAGAGACAAGTTATTGAACTACAAGATTTTGGTCTAAACCTCTACATTCGTACTCTTCACATAGGACTGTGGGTGGTGAGAAAAAGAGCTTGGCCACACAGATCGGGACCCTGACATCAGCACCTACTGAACAATGAAGATGTGCCAGGGAAGTCAGACTGAAATCTAAATCTACTAATAGCTATTTGAAAAAAAGAAATCACTCTAGGGAACAAAGTAATGACATCAGAACTACGGATTTATTAGCTGGGAAGTGGCATTCCTCTTTCTGTGGTGAAACATGAACTTTGATCCATTTATGATTCTTACACATCTCACTGGTGTTCCCAGGGTAAAAAATGCATGCTACATCCTGTGTATTTGCAAACTAATGACTATAGGCTAAAACTTGTTATCCTGTGCAGGAAATTCCCAGATCTGTAGTTTGGATGGAAATTCTACAACCTCAAGCTTGAACAGTTTTTGTAAGTAATTTTTCAGATAGGCCACAGAACCCCATATGTTGTTTATCAGGGCAGATAAAAAAATAACTCCTCTAATCCCAAGAATGCTCTAATACCAATGGAAGAAATCTTTAATATCAGTATCCCACTAGAAAGTGAGGGAATTTGCATTAAAATAGTTTTCTGGGCTAATTCCCATGCACCTACCCTTCTCAGGAAAAACTCAACCCTTCATAGTAAGTTCAGATTTTCTACGCTGAAGTCTGTAAAGGTTCAAGACAGTTCTTTCTCATCCAGAAAGGCTTGAGGGAAAGGAAGCCTGAAACATACTCTGCACAGGCTAGCAGTGCCATGTTGACTCACAGGGGCTGCTGGTCAAAGGGGAGAAATAGAGAAACTGTCATTGCCTTCACAGAAAGATCCAGCTAGATAATCTCAAAATGTGGTGAAAGTTATTTACTTATTTTCAAGAGCTGCCTCATGTTATGACTACTAAATCCATGAGCAAACTTATTTCTGTTCTGGATTAGAGAAATGTAGAGTTTCTCATGCCTCCTAGTTGCCGCTGAGACCTATTTTTGATTAAAGTGATTAAAGGCCACATACAGCTAAACCACTTTGGAATCACAGCGCAGATTTTAACTAGCAATCTGCAAGCTCAGAACAATGTCACCCACCCCAGTATATCCAAAAGCAGCACACCCACACAAGAAAACTGACCACTATTACTTTTGAAAAATAAAACCCAAGAAATAAACAATGCCTGAAAATGTTCCAGATACACATCTTGCTTGAACTGGATTAACTGAAGACAATAATACTAAATTAATTTGCAACAGCAAAGAATTGGCCTTTTTTTAAATTGTCTTGGACTAACAAAAATCTTGAACTGCCATTTGCATTAAACCTAGAAAAGTACTGCCTTTCCCTTTTTGGTGTTGTTTTGATCTGAACTAGATAAAGCAGGGGACCTTCAGCCAATCCAACAACACAGGAAGTTTCCAAATGAGCAATCGTTATTAACAGAATGGATTTCCAACAATCAATCTGGACTAGGAGCAGAAGCCCTATTAAATATTGAAAATCAGCATCCAGAGAGCTTCCAGTGTCTGCTGGAATTCCTCAGAGTAAGTTTTCACAAGACCAAATTTTTAAGGAAGTTCAGGGCTTCTACTGAACATCAGTTTGGCTGATAATTTTGAGGGAAAACAAACCCCATTGAAGAGAACTTTTCTGTTTGTCCACACATTGATCTTCTGCACTTTGTTTACATTGTCCTGGAGGGACTGGACATACAACACTGTAGGACAAATACTGAACATTATTTTACATAAGAAGACAGTGCTCTTCAAAAGCTTTAGCATAAAAACCAGGTAAAGTGATTTACCAAAGCGGGGGGTTTATTATGTAAATACTGATTTTTTTTCTTGCCAAAAAAGTGAAGAAACGCCTTCTTCCCACTTGTATAACAATAAGGTTTGATAGGTAGAATGTATGAAATATACAGTAACTTCTTCTGAAAAGCTAACTAAGCTCACTCAGCTTACAGTATGTGTAATGTAGTTATCCAGAAAGTGAAACATGTATAAAAATAGGTAAAATTCCTACAATATTTGTATTGAGTCATAATTCCTCCTGCCAGGAAGGTTACAATAGCTCTACAGTATATGTATGAAATGCTTGTTCATAAAGTTAAAAAACATCATTACCCTACTGAAGAACACATTAAATATAGGAATGCATAATCAGAACTGACTCTCAATTCTGCTTAGCTGGTGCAAATCTACAGAGAACCATCATCCTTTCTGCACAAAACAAGACCAACCTCTAATTTGAGAGTTGGGGATTTGTTTTGTTGTTTTGTTTGCCATAGAGGGGCCAGACTGAAGTTTATGAAAGAAATTCCTCTGGAAGTGGAAGTACATTGTTTAATTTTTTTTTCCCTATCTCCACTTTGTTTACTGACAGCAGTTACCCACCTTTTAAAATGATTATTGCCTGACATTACATGGAGCTTTCTACTGCCTGTTCAGAAGCAGGCAGTGAAACACAAAGAGCCTCCAACTCCCCGGTCATGACCCAGTTCTGGGCTTGTGCTTTTTTGACGAGTCTTTGATCTGCAGCAGGCCTCATAGGCTGGTCTCTCGGAGGAACATGGTGCCGATGTTGTAAGACACCTTTCTCACTCTGGCAGATGTGATGGAAGGTTTTGGTGGCTTCTGACCACTTCTGACCTCCAGGAAGTAACAGATCCCAGGAATTTCCTTTGGAAAGTTTTCTGGAAGCTCTTCACGGGAACGAGGGATAAAAATAAAATTTTCTTCCTTTTTCAAGAGCCTGGAGAAAAACAAAACAGAGGGATATAAACCACTGTAAAACACATTCCAGAAATGGCTCTTTGGAAGAGGTGGTTCCTCTGTCCAAACAAGTAAAAAATGAGTTTACACTGTTACACAACTTATAAAGAAATTCTAAGTCAGGATCCTCAGCTGATATATATGAACTTATCATCATTAACTTTAGGGATGTCTGTTGAGATCATCATTAACTTCAAGGATCTCTGACTGAGATCAGCGGAAGGGTTGGCTCAAAAAAACATTCTCTGAAAATCAGTGTCAGCATTCAGAAAGTAATGTACCAGAAAGAGAACCAAATTCAAAATGATAGTTGTCCAGAACATATCATTTGGCTTAATTAAAACACTTTACTGGGCAGAAATTAACATTTCAGAGTGACAGCTACCACCAGGTTTCCCGCTGGAAGGCAGGTATGAAGGTGGAAGTGCTTGGGAGCTCTCACAGATAAAAGCAAGGATGCCAGTTTGTGCCCTTCTTACACTCAGTCCTATTGTTTTTCATAAATTGGGTTCAAACACAGCAAATCCAACTTCAACAGCAGAATCAAATCTGAAATATTCACCAACAGTACCCATGGGTTTAATCTAGGTTGTTTGGGATCAAAAAGGTTCCCTGGATCCACGAAGCCATCTCCTGGCATGCCTGCTCAGCTGGTACAACACCACAGGCCCAACTATGCTGCCTTCTATCATTTGCCATCTCAGCCACAGTGGAGAAATCTCTGCCTGGTTAGACCTGAAAATTTAGAGCATTTTTATCAAGTATCTTCCCTAGAATGAGCTGGACTTGAAAAATAAAGGAAGTAACTCTATACATTTTCTTTTTGTTTCCAGATAATAAAGTAAGTTAAGCTACTGCCATTCAACCCCTTGCAGCATTGAAAAGAGCAGTTTTGAGACAATAAGCAATTTCTGAGCACAGCTGAATATACAAATGCATTCTCTTTTCTCTCCAATGATATTTATTCTTTCTCTCAATCAGTTTGAAGCTCAAAAACATAACTGGGAAGAACTTTATAAGTTTCTGTGGAATTTTGTAATAGGTAGATTATTTAATGTCTGTAAAGATGATTTCTGGAAAGCAAATGAATGAATGAATGAATCCCATTGCCAGAAGAATTTTGCAGGATTATTAGTGTATGCAATGGCACTTCCTTTACTGAATATTTTTCATGAGTTTTGCATGAGGCAGTCTGTGTGAGCTTATTGACATATAAAGACATTTTCTTTCCAGCTTTTAATTAATCACTGGGTTATAAACCCAACAAGGTTTTTGCCTTTGAACTTCTGTGGAAAATTTTATTAATGTGTGGTTTGAAGGTCTGGATCGCCAATTTTAAGATCAAAACACTGCAATCTTTTCTAAATTGCATAAATGTTTGTGGAGGCCTCTACAGAAAAGCATCTCTCTTTTCATCTCTGCAATGTTTGCAGTAAATATTTTGTATTTCCAAACTACACGCTTAATATACTGAAATAACTCTTCACAGCTTCCCAAGTTAGATTCCTGCATGTAACAGCTGAAATCTTAGAACTTTCTGAGCTAAAACACTGTAAAGCTTTCACTGTAGCCACTCTTGCCCACACTGACTATGCACTATGGAGCATCTGGCCTTCCTAAAAATCAGTGGTTTCCTCATCAGAGTCTAACACCATATAATTTTAATGACAGTTACACAAATCCAAGACTGTAAAATACACCTATATTCTTTGAT
Organism: Cettia cetti; assembly: GCA_013401135.1. Classification (NCBI taxonomy): domain Eukaryota; kingdom Metazoa; phylum Chordata; class Aves; order Passeriformes; family Sylviidae; genus Cettia; species Cettia cetti. Next base: position 121,307 of record VZUI01025216.1, on the reverse strand, counting down.
TCAGGTCAGGACTGGCACTAAGATTAGTTATATTTTATACTACTTCCTCATAGAAAAAAAAAAAGTGCAAGATACTAATTACCCATCTTATCTTCCCTTGTTTTGTGAATTGTAACTTGGTTACAATTAAATGCTCCAGGACTGATAGACAATTACTCTTCTGAAGATGTCTCCACTGCCGTGGCTTATGATAGACTCCACATCCCTGCACTGCTTGTATCAGCTTCTAAGCCTCAGAAACTGTCCAGCTGACCCTCATTGGGATAACATTTCAGGTCCCAAGCAAGCATGGCAGGAAACCTTTTTTACCAAGTGTTAATGGAAGCTATTTATGATTACATTCTATCCAACTTACTTCACACTTCTAAGGGGAAAAAACAGAAAAAAAAAAAAAAAACCAAAAAAAAAACAGAAAAAAATTCTGGCTCATAGGATAATACTATTAAAAAGATTTTCATTGTGATGAAAATGACCTCTTGCTAGCTTTCTCCTAAAGTTCTTCAAATTCTTTAAATTCTTCAAATTCTTAAAATAATATGTTGGTCCTGACACTTGGCTTCCCAGTCTGAGAATGAGATCATAATTCAGAAATTGCCTCTGATTTCTTACATCTTTGTGTATATACTAAAGAAACAAGTTATCTGCAAGTTCTCAGTGTGTATCAGTGAGCATATTCTTCTGCAAAATCCTCCCTCTTACTTTTAGGCCACTTGTGATGTTAAAAAGAAATCAATAGCAGTTGATGGCCATTTCTAAGTTTATTCAATTCTTTTTTATGGGTACAAAGAACCCCAAAAGATCCTTGTGCCAAGCAGGTGAATGAGCCATGCTGTGGTGGGCTGATCTTGGCTGGACATCAGGTGCTGACCAAACCACTCTATCACATGCAATCCATTTTCTGCACTTCCTCTCTGGTTCAGGACAAGATCTGTTGGAATCCATGAAAATTGTATTTTGGGATTTTAGTACATAGTAATACATGTGAGTTAAGATGGAGAATTTTGGGCATTGTCTAAGTCCTTCTTCTTCATGGGTTTAGGCGGTTTTCTGTAATTGGGTGAAAAAGGTCCGCATTGTGGGGCTTGAGTGTTCATTATGGGGACAAAACCATAAATAATTATAGGTGTCACCTTGGTATTGGGTAATTATTGTTTAAAAGACCTTGGAAAGAGTTAGAAGGACTCCATTTTACCTCATTTTCTCTAACTTGCTAGTTAGAACACACAGCTCTTGAGTCTGTAAATAGATAAGAAATAATAAACTTTCAAGTCCAAACACGAAACCTACACTTCCCATGTATTAATCCTGACCTTGGCAAGGAAAAAAAGGAAGCAAGAACCTTCACAAAGATCCAGTATAAAACCTTCTGCTCTGGAACATTTCCTGGGTGATGGCAACCAGTTCTGGTTGGTTGCCTCACCTCGTGGACCATTCTCAGAGCACTCCTTTGTGAACAAGTGAGACTGCCAGTTGGGAAAGCCTGAAAGAACAATCTACCTTGAGAGCACAATCTTATCCCTCACCTTCAGAAAATTCAGTTGCAGATTAAACTGTATAAAAAATGTTCCCAGATTGTCCCATATTCAGAGAGCTTAAGCTGAAGTTACACAACCTCCACAGCTCAGGAATATTCATACAGCAACTAGTCTGAAAATATCCCAAAGCATTTATCTTAGCTATATTTTCTGAATCACTTCTGTGAATTTCCCTTTGGGGCACTATTGCAAAAGATATTTTTATAGAAGATTTTTCACAGGTTCAGAATTCTGGGTTCCACTCAAGTAGTTGGATACACAATTTACATTTCAGAGCTCTAATTGTGAGGCTCAGGGTATTCAAGCATTCCTACAAATTGCCTGGAATTAGGTCTGCCCTCAGCTTTTCTTCTTCAGCTTGTCTTGATGTTTCAAGGGAGGAAGAATTTCTTAAACACTGATTTGCAGTTGATTAACCTTGACGCCTTCTCCTCCTAAGCAGAAATCTTCCAAAGCTTTTAAAATTCTTGCTCTGTCCCTTCCTTGGTGGAAAGGCTCTTGTTCTCACACAAAAAGAGATAGTATCTGAAAATTATCCTATTTTTTTTTTTTTTTCTTTCAGTCCCTTCATTTAAGAAAAAATTTCAGGAGGTCTGTGTGTGAATGAAAATTGGGATCATATTTAGTAGGAACTTGAAGAAGCTTTTAAAAGCTGTAACTCTTTCTTCACATAGATGAAATGATACAGTAATAATATTTCAAACAAACTTGGCACAAAACAGTCATATCTTCATCACAGTTTCTATATTCAGAAAACCACAGAATCAATGAATATGCTGTGTTGGAAGGGACCCATTGTGAATAGTAAATCCAACTCCTGGGCCTGCACAGGACTATCCACAAGAGACACACTGAGTGCCTGAGAACACTGTTCAAACACTTCTTCTACTCTGCCAGGCTGGTGCTGGGACCACTTCCCTGGGAAGCCTGTTCCAGTTCCCAACAACCCTCTGGGTGAAGAACCTTTTCCTTATATCCAGGCTAAACCTCTCCCAACTGAGTTTCGTGCTTTTTTCTTGACTTCTGTCACAGGTCACAAGACTGAAGAGATCAGTGCTTGCCCCTCTGCTTCCCCTCACAAGGAAGCTGCAGACCATGATGAGGTCTCCCCTCAGTCTCCTCTTCTCCAGGTGGAACAAACTATGTGACCTCAGCTGTTTCTCATACAGCTTCCCCTCCAGACCCTTCACCCTCCTCTGAACACTCTCCAATAGTTCCATGTCTTTCTTCTATTGTGGCACCCAGAACTGCCCCCAGCACAGGGGATGAGGCTGCCCCAGCTCAGAGCAGAGCAGGACAATCCCCTCCCTTGCCTGCCTGGCCATGCTGCGCCTGATGCCCCCAGGACAGGGTTGGCCCTCCTGGCTGCCAGGGCACTGCTGCCTCATGTCCAACTTGCCACAGACCAGGACCCCCAGGTCCCTCTGTGCAGCTCTGCTCTCCTGCATCTCATTCCCCAGTCTGTCCGTACAACCAGGGTTACCTGGTCCCATGTGCAAAATCTGGCACTTGCCCTTACTAAACTTCAGATGGTTCAATATGGGCCAGCCCTCTAATTTGAAGAAAGAAATAGTGATTGCTCATCTCTCCCATTTGAACTAACAGAAACTTGCTATTGCAGAATTATTTGTTGCAAAGCCCTGCATACTGAGTGCATGTTTCCCATGATGATTCTTAACTCCCTCCATGCCCACAGTTTTTCCCTCCATCTCTCAGAGATATCAGACTTTTGTACTTTTCAGTAGATTGATGGATCAGAGCACAAAAGCACCCACTCAAAACTAACTTCAATGTGAACTTTTCTTTTAAGAAAATTGGCCTGTATAGACCAAAATTGAACAAAAGTTCTAAGATAACTATAATGCTCTACCACAAAGGAGACTATGCACTTCATTCCTAAACATAATATGCACCAAGTAAAGCACATTGGCCAGGTCAATCTTCCATAAATGCTATATTTCACAGGGAGAAACTCCAAAAGTACTGTAAAACCTTTAGTTAAACTTGTTTACATCACCTCATTAATTGGTATAATTAAGAAAATCTAATTTTAATTAGAGCCTATGAGAAGATTGTCTCCTGTTAGACTGTTGCTCCCTTCCTCTGTGGCAACACAGCATAGCTTGCTTCACCAGTTGGGCATCTTGATTAACATAAACCAGCTTGTTTGTTCCCATATGAATACAGATACTAAATTATTACTGCACTCATTTGAAATTTTGGAAGGCTGCTCTTAAAATACTCTGTATAAACATATGAATTTGCTATTGTAATGCTAAAAAATCAGTGCACATGGTTCTAAACTTTAGTGGGTTTGAATTTCTTCCTCAGTTTCTGTGCATGCTATAAACATAAGGAGACTGGAAAAAAAAAAAAACAAAACCCAGACTACGTCTCTACCTAATTAATTGCACAGTGCATTTATTACTTTTTAAACTATGGAAGTTAGTGTATTGGTGTTTCTTCTTCATACAGGTCGGCTGTGGTAAGGTTATGAAAGGGCCAGCCATGATTTTAGTGGAATATATTGCATACCACATGCAGCTCAGCATGGTGTCAATCTCTGACCTTTAATACTTTTCCTTTCTCACCCACCTAAGCAAAAAGAACACTGGGTTTCTGCTTTCTGTTTGGGACATCAGAGGCTCAGTGCACAGGTTTGCTATTAAAAGGCCTCAGGCTTTACACTGATGTAACAGTGCTGGCCTCAGGACCTGCCTGGATTTTTCCACGCTTGAGTTTTTGTAGTTTTAACAGTTGTATAGCCAACTTTTGCCTAACATGCTTTAGCTTTAGATTAGCTGTGTGAAACTGTGGGGTGACATACACTGTTAGCTACTGGACAGTGACCTAGCACAGCTATTCTGTGTAGAATGAACCTTGAATAAAAATAAACAAGCACAGACACCAGAGGCCCAAGGAGCACAGACACCAAACACAGGGACTCCGGGGGTGCAGCCTCACAGAACCAGGTGACACTGGGAGCAGACACCCAAGAAAAAACAGTGCATTTTGACTATGCTTCTAAAATTAGACTAACAATAAATTTTTGTGCCCATGAATAAATTGTATTCCCAATCTGTCCAAAACTAAATTGTCTGCCCACCTCTTGAAAACATACATGATGAATCAACAAACATAAAAACAATCAGCTTTTTAAAGGATGCTGAGAAATAAAATCTGAAATAATTTGAAAAGGCTCTTGGAGAGCAAGCCCATTGGCTTGACCATATGAGGCAGAAAAATATAGATATAGAGATAGCTATAACTTGTAGGAGAAATAATACATATAAATAGATACAACCTGTAAGAAAAAGAATTTGATGAAAATAAAAATCAATAAGGAGTTTAAAGAAAAGCCTAATTTCAATTTAAAATCCCTGTAAAGAGAGAAGTATAGAAATACTTCATAATTACCTAAAATTTCTTTCATACAACTTTCTGTGAAAGAACTATTAAAAACCTACATTGGTTCTAAGCAATTTTAAAGGCTGAGAAGCAATTTATGCATGTGAACACACCATGACCTCACCCAGCTCAATAAGGAGGTACACCTGGGCTGCCCTCTCTCCTAAATCAAGATAAAGATACAGGGATACAGGCTGTTTGTCCATCTTTGCCTAAGCTCAGGTCCCAGATGCATTGCCCAGCATGTGATAATGGAGAGTATCTGCACCCAGCACTGAGTGCCAGAAGCACATTCTCCACAAGAGAAACACATGCTGCAAAAGACTAGAGGTAAAAATAAGAGAGTAAAAAAAAGAATTAATTCTTAAACAGGAGTTACTTGTCAAACCAGAACTATGTTAATCTGCTTTTTGTAACTGCTTAGAAATCCCAAAGCATGACATTGCAACACTACTAGGAAAACAAGACAAATGTGGGTATATTATATTAATACCTCATAAAAATCATTCTTAAAGGCTAAAACAAAAAAACTAAAAAATATTAAATCTCTCTCCTGTGCTGAAAAGTCTCATAAATCTTACGGTGCTTCCTTCCTGACTATAAAAAATAGGGTAATTCTATTCAATTCAGGATAATGTGGATGAATTAACTAAACTTCTCTTCCTTTTCTTTCCTGTCCACGTGTTTAAAAACGGGCCAGTCTGGGATGCTCAACTTGCTCACTAGCTTCCACATTTTTCACTGGAAGTTATACCAGTGCTATTCCGGTGATTTAATTTCACAATGCTCAATGATTCAAAGCAAGTGGGGCTCTGTGATCCTCGTGTCCAAACACTTGTCTGAGTCAAGAGAACAGGATATTTCAAACAGAAGTGATGTTTCAGATTCAAAAAATGCAAAGTCCACCTTTGTAAAAGGTGTTGTTTCACACACAGAGCTCTGCCCAGGCAGGTGTAACTGGAGCAAGGCTGCCACAGGCTCACTCCTGCTGCTGAACAACAAACATCACACCCTGTACTTATCATTTTAGACTCTGATTCTTACATAGGCAGATTAGGGCTTGAAGTGAAGTGTCTGTAACCAATAACAGGTATTCTGAAGTCTGATTATTCTTTGTATGCTGATGACACTTTATGATGCATAATCTTTACTGTAAAATGGTAAGTACTGGACATGTTTCCAGGACCGGCATGCTTTGTAAACTTGTATCACAACTTCCCTCAGGGGCCATAGTAGACAGAAACACATGACGATAAACGCCAGTAGTTTCATATAATTAAAAATTCTATTGTTTTCCTACTGACTGCAAAATTATCTACTTTGGAAAACACTGATTCTTAGATCATAGAAATATTAACAGCAGTATTAACAAAGTGCACAACAGCACAGTGTGATCAAATAGAAGCATTTAATAGAATATGAGGTCAAATACAAATACATTTCAGTTTGCAATGAATCACTTTATTTATACACAATAAATACATACACAAATTACATTTAAGAAAAGTTTTATATGGATGCATCAGATCATTACTTTTTGATTTGGACATCACCAGAATATTATGTTAAGTCTCACAGATTACTTTCATAAACTCTGAATAATTCTGCCCCTTTGAATATTTTGTAATTGCAGTCTCATCTGGCCACTGTGTCAACAGTGTCATTTCTTGACTTCTTCCCTGTTTGCTTTCAAGCCTTCAACTATGCCAGAAGGTATGGTTTGAAATCAGCTTTTCAAGTTGCCCCATGCACATTCATTTTATCTTTTCACATCATTTCCCAAGCCTGTAGTTGAAAATTGCTTCTAGCCTGATTATCACTACTTTTAGCCACTCATCTTGAATGATAACTGTATCTCATTCAAACATATATTTCTTGCCATTTCTACTGCCTTTGCCTGAAACCATGTGTCTAGCCTGTTACTTCCACTGCAAGTTCTCTGAATCAAGCACCAAATTTGCTCTGCACATTGACAGCATATTGTTTACTGAGTACAATAATGCAATTAAAAGATACCAATAATTCTGTATTTTTTTGTGTATTGTTTTGCAATTTTATGTTACAGCATTACTACATAATCAGTCACTTTTCTACCCTCTTCCCTTTTTGAAGCAACAATCTAAACTGGTAACTTTCTAAAAGGTAAGTACAGACATGAAGGTCATATAAGGCAAAAGCTCAGCCATCTTGAAAAAAATGGTCCTATTCATACTGGATTTCTAGTATTAAAGGGAAGTGGAAAAAACTGTAGACCTGTTTTTGATCCAGCCTGAAAGATATGCAGGGTGAGAAGATGTACTCACATTCTGGTACCTAGGACATAGTAAGAACGCTCTCCAGGGTGGCTCACATTTGACCTGCCATGGTACAATAAGCCCAGTGGCACGAGGCAGAGATGAGACACAGGTAAAGAGAAGCCATCTTCTCTGTGCCACAATGTACTAGGAGTACATGGGCAGCACGAACCCACATATTTCTAACAAGCCCCACATACAGGCCCTCAAGCTAACTTTCAGAACAGTCTTTTTATCAGCATTGTGATGAAAAGAAAATACAGAACCACAGAATCAATGGGCTTGGAGGGGACCTTTATAGCCCTTCTAATCTAACTCATGTGCAATGAACAGAAATATCTTCAGCAAGATCAGGTTGTTCAATGATGACCACAGATTTGCATCTCACAGAGGAGGTGCCATATCACTCATAACTAAATTCAACACAAGTGGCACTGTGCACTGGTACACAGAAAGTGACTCTGGCCCCAGCATGAAGAGAGTTTTGTGCAGCACAGGTCCCACTGATACTCTATAGTAATATTTCCATAAAGCTGTCTAGCTCACGAGTTTCTGCTCTCAGGGACACAAACATGAGCAAGCAAAACCATAGCTCCGAGTGAAATCACTCCCCTGAACCACATTTGTGAAGTGCTAAGACCCCTCTTCTGAAAATGTGTGGACTGCATTTTCAGAGTATCTTGAAGACTACCTCAGGTTGGAGAAGAGTTCTTTATAAGAACTGATCCTCCTCAAGAGAAGTCCAACTCCTTGTCACAGGACCTTCTGCCAGACCACAAACCACACACCAAAGGCCCGGGTACTTTGTAATTTTTGTAACTGGAGCACAAATAGTAAACAAAATGATGGTGACTATTTAAACAAGATTTTAGAGGGTTCCTCCTATCCCACAGTAGATGACCAAGAGCCAAAGGCTGTAGAATGCTGCGTATGGAAGGTCCCAAAACCAATTTCTTTCTAAATGATACCAAGTTCCAAACAGAAATTTCCAATAAATTTATTGAATTTATTTTTATTTAAATGAATATGTTTTCTGCAAAGAATAATAGATTGGATTTGGATAGATTTGGAGAATAATAGGTTGTCTTTCTCTTGCATGTTACCAGACAACTGTATGAATCTATTTCTGTTTGCTTTATGATACAAAACTTATTCAGTTATTCTACCTCTTGTTCAATTTGTTACACTGCCTTCATTCTCAAAATACGATCTCAAGTGAATGGGCTCTTCAGAAGAATGTCACTTTTTGCACTAGTTTAATTACTTTTAACTTTAATTTCTGACTGATTCATATTTTTGCATAGCAGACACTTCAATACTTGGATGAAGAAATCCCTTTTAAAATTTTTCTTTACATAGATAGCTATGGGGAAAAGGATTGAGATTCACAGTTCTGAATAAGAAAAAAAAGAAATAAAAGCAATATTGTTTGAGCAACTGTGTACAGATTTACCACACAGTCTCAAAACCTTACTTCAGAAAATTACTTCACATATGGAACACTAGAAGATTGAGATATCCTGCCAAAAAAAGTGAGTGCATCAGCCGTAATCTAAGCAGTAGAAATTCTAATAGTCAAACTGTCAAATTTGAACAATAAGGAACACCTTTTTAATTTGGAGCTGTTCCTCATAACCAGATTTAATCAAACCTTCTCTCCATTTGCATAATTTCTTCAAAACACTAGGGATAATGCTTTGCCATTTTCAATCTTTTTTCCTACGTTATGAGAATGCTTCTTTCAAGTGCGTCTTTACAGTGCTAAATAAGAAATTTTGTCTTCAAGAAAGCATTAAATCTCTTTGTAAGCTTGGCCTTACCAGCAAAATTAGACTTCCTTCTGAGACAATGAGAGTATGCTTTCTTTCATGTGTCTAGCGGGTGGATCCTAAATCCTCAGTCAAAAGCTGTAATAGTGCACAAAATTACATTGCTTTGGGAGATATCTCCCACTTCTTTTGTCACATCCTATTTTAAGCAGGAATGGCTGGCTTTTCTGCTGTGCCTCCTTGCCTCCAGTGCCTGATCTCTTTGCTCATTCTGACACAAACCTGCAAACAAAAGACAGACAACCCCAAACTATACCACTTTACAGCTGTCCTGATGCCCTACCAACTTTCTGTTGAATTTCATGCGCTGAGGACAGAGCATGTCACAAGATGGAACTGAAAACAGGCTGAAATAAAAGCAATAGGAAAGGCTGAGGAGGACTTACTGGTATGTGGTGGGGCTGACATTGATGCGGCGTGGGTGACTCCCTGACTCGAACTTGCTTGCGAGGGTGACGTTGTTCCCAAAGAGACAATAGCGCGGCATTCTCACACCAACCACGCCAGCCAGCACCGAACCTGAGTGGATGCCTATCCTCATCTGCAACAAAAAAACATGGGATCCAGGTGAGGCTGCCTCTCTTGTGCCACCAATGGTAATGGCATTAGCATTCATTTGCAAGCAACCCCTTCAAGTAAAGAATAAACCAAAGAAGAAGGCGTGAAGTGGAAGAAAACAGGCTCTTCTATTCCTCAGCTTAAATCAGATGCAGTTAAAAGAAAGAAAAAACAAGAAGGATTATTATCTTTTCACTAAAACTATTTTCTTCTGTGCACATTTGCTGGAGACTGACCATCAAAACCAAAATCACGAACAGAAAAGGATGGGATCATCCAGAGTTACTGCAATATGAGCCTTCTAATTACACATATAAATACATTACATAGGTTATTTTTACCACCACTTCTAACACAGCCTTTAAAAAAAATACCCAATTTTTCTCAAACTGGCAGGAAGAATAGTTAAGTACAGTGAACGAATAAGTTACTATTATCTCCTTCATATTTTTCTTCCAAACTCTTCAAGGTCTAAGGTCTCACTTTGTCAGACAGAGAGATATTGCAGTGGTGAGAATACTGAAGACTGAGGCACCAATGTTTGAAGGATTTAAACTCCACTGTCCATTACCAGTCAATAAAAACACTCCTGCAGTTATGAATTGGGTAAACAGCCCTTCTCCATATAGGTGAGGTTAGTACCTGCCCTCAGTGAAAGACTATGAGCAGGAAGCCTTGCTCACACAACAGCCAGCATGCTGTCAGCTTTCAATAAATAATAAATAACCTATTTACAATGTTTTCTTCTTCTGAGATGGGAGGTGAATTAGTCACTTTGCACACAATTTTAGGAACAGAGCTAATGAAACCTATTTGTTCCATTGCTACTCAGCACTTTTATTTAAAAATCACAAATTAACTGTGTGCTGTGACCTCTTCCGTGGTACATTCAATCACATGTAAAGGCCAGATTGAAACTGTAAGAAAAAGTATTAGCTTTGTTTACCTCAAAAAACACAGGGATAAGAGTATACATTAGAGAGGAAGGAAAATATTACAGCAAAAATTGTACTAAGAAAATAAAATTTGCTTTTGCAATATATGCAGTGAAAGCTGAAGTTATTGTTGGTTGTTTTGTTACTTTCATTCTTTGCTTTCCATTGCTTCCTTTTACATGGCTACATAGTTGTTTTTTTTAATCACTTGGTGCTTCAGTGACAGATGTGAGGGTTCTTCCGTACTATCGTAAGAGCTTTTTAAAAAACATGTGCTCCTACAATAAAAAAAGGTAGATACATTCTCAAAACCATTGGTTAAACTACATAGCGTGTGACAAAACCTGAAGTTTTCATTAGGTGGAAGGAAGCTGAGATAAAGCACATGAAGAATGGCTTACAATAAAGCTGCACATCTGCTTTATTATAGTTCTCTACAAGAAAAAAGCCTTCAAATAATGATGCTCTTGCCATGAAGTATTCCTTAGTGTGCCTTATCATACTGAGAATAACCATTACATTGGTCCTATAGTGGTTTTTAGAGAAATATGTTTACTTAAAAGTGTATTTTCAACATTTTACTTCATTTGCAGATACGTTTTTCTGGTCTTTTCCTCACTGAGTTGAAAACTGTTGTGTGAACAGCTTAAGGCTCTCTTTTACACAGAAAAAAAAAAAAAAAGTGTGATCAAATTATTAACAAGAAGGCACTTATTGAGACACATCAACATTTTACATTACCTTTGCAGTAAAGAAAAACTCCTAGACCACATAGCTTAGAATAATAATAACAGTTACACAAATATAGTTCCCAAGCTATATTGGACATGTATCAGTGCTTTCCTAGAACAGCCACCCTTAAATATTAATATTAGCACAGAAAGTGGAAATAAGGTGACAACACTAGGATACATTTGTTGTTTATCATATCTCAGTTTACTCCTTTTAATATATGTGTAGTACAAATTATACATTTATTAACTGTCCTAAATGGAGCATTTGTAACAAAATGGATGCTCTTCATTTGTACCAACTGCTCCTATGTATGTCCTTAATTATTTGGCTAAAGATAAAAGGAAAGTATGTAGCTGAACCTGAAAGTTAAGAGGTATTATGCACACAAATGGAAAGATGGGTCTTTGGAAACTACCACAAAGAGAAGACAGCTGTGAAAACCCAACCAGTAAATACCATTTCTCCAATAGTAAAGGAAGAGTGAAGAGATCGACAAAAGCCAAAGACATTTCTAAAGCATTTCTAAAGACATTTCTATGATACTGGAAGGCACAATGGGAAAAGAAACATCAACTGGTGGGAAAAGTACTGAGAGATCTGTGAGAGATCTTTTAGATAAAGAGGGACAAGTTCAACTGAGCGCAATGGAAAATGAGAAAAGAAGATTAACAAATCTGATCTTTGCAAGAGCTGTGGTAATAGTGAAGTGGAGAAAAGCTGATGAGTCAGAGGTGTAAAAGAAAAGCAGCCTGCATTGATCAATGTAATGTGAGAGGAAAGACATGGCTAAGTGCAAAGCAAAAGAACTTTCTAAAACTTGTATAAAGAAAGTAGCAGTATTTGGATACTTCTTTTAGGATATAAGATTGGATAAGGCACAAAGAGCAGAAATGTCTAATATCTGAGTGACAGAAAGGATAGTGATTTTGTTTAACAGTGATAAAAAAGATTGATAAGGAAAGATGAGGAGCACTGGTAATCATCTAACAGGGAAATGTACCAGAGGTGGTATCAATGAGAGCTGATAGTCCAGACTGGACTGCAAGAGGAAAGTCAAGAATAAACAGGAACAAGGATAAACAACACACAAATATTTGTTCTTTTTCTGAACTGAGCATTCTGTACTGAATTTTTCTGATGTCCCAAAACTTTAAAAATTGTATGTTACTTCTTTACACCTCCTCATTGCCAAAGCATGATTTTACTTTTTTATATCAAGAAAAGCTGGGGTTTTACTTAGTTTAGTTTTGTTTCTTTTTTATCTGCTGTGCAATTCAATTACTTGCAATAGCTTGAATGCCTTCTTAGGCACCATACTGAAAACTGCACTCTTACATCAAAATAAAGCCTATTCCAACTGAGATAAGAGTAAATGCAACACTGAAAACAACCCATCTACATATGACTTTATGGGGAAGAAGCAAAAATATTTTAATAACAGTAAACAAATGCAGTGGCACGCCTGAAGTAAATTTCATCATTGCTAAATTGTTTCTTAATAGCTTTTTCTGTTAATCAGTATTCCCACAATAATAAAAAAAAAAAAAAGTCCAGTCATTTTCTTTATGGTCAAGGCTCTTCAGTTTTTTCTCTATTGAAACCCTGTTGAAAAATGTACTCTCCTTCCTCTTTCCTTATTTCTCCACATAATTTTCAAGGCAAAAATTAAAATCCAAGTGGAAAGACAGTCTGAGAAGTAGCACCTGTCTACTCAAGAATGTTTTTTAAAACCTCTTCAAATCTAAAATTTTTTGACCAAGATATGTTTGTTTATTGATAACCAATAGAATACATTAAATGGAGACATTGCATTATAAGATTTAAAAATAATTTCTTTATTAATTAGACCACAAGAAAATGGTTCAAGCTGTAATGATTGCTGAAAGGAAAATTAAGTGTTTTTTAAATTATTCCTCAAGCTTCTTATGTACATTGTGCTGTGCAAAAATATTTGCAGTCCTTTACTTTTCAACTCAGAAATCATTCTTCACAGTCATACCCTTATGCAATTCTCCATGTTGTTGCCTATTAGTCTCTTTTCTTCTAAAGAAAGCATGAATTATGCTTTTTTTAAGAAGATTTGTAAGCTCATAACCAAGACTGCAAATATTTTTGCACAGCACCATGTACATAAGAAGCTTGAGGAATAATTTAAAACCCGCATAATTTTCCTTTCAGGAATCATTACAGCTTGAACCATTTTCCTGCGGTCTAACTAATAAAGGAATTATTGAAGTAAATTGAAAGGTAAAGTAGGAAGAAGAAGAGTCATTTTTTGGTACCTTTCTTTTTGTTTTCCAGTAAAGAGCAGTGGACACTAAAACATGTAAGCAAACCTTCCAACTCACACTAAAGGTAACCATGTAACCTGTCTTCTGATAAGCACAGCAAAAAACCATGCTCATTTCCAAAGTTCTCTCTCTGCAACCAGCAATTTTTAGTTCAGGGATTTCCTGAGCCAAAAGAAATTCTTTTTGTAGAGAAAAGGTGTTTGATGTTCACAATGTTCCAATATGAACTACGATAACATTTCAGCATGCATTCTTTCTTCCTACCACACACAAGGAAAGAAGGACTTTAATAAACAGTTCTCACACTCAGAAAAACACACTCCCATGCTAGAAAGAGAAGTGTCAGATTGCCTCACAGGTTAACTGCATCCGAAAGGACACAAAATCTTTTATTCAGAACTGTCTGCCTTACACACACAGATGAAGGAGAGAGAACAGGCTGGGAAGTAGGTGACACAGTTGGGAAAGCAACCACAGGCAGGAGTGATCCTCCACTCAGTCAGCCTGGAGCTTTTCAAGCCCCAATAATGTGAATGACTGACAGCTGCTCAAGACTTTGTGCTGAGCAGAGCAGAGCTCAGGGCTGGCACACGGCAGTGGCTGCATGAAAACAGTTCCAGGCACACGGATGGCCCAAGCCAGAATAGCAATTAAATACAATAGAAAGCATTCTGCTGGATCAGGACTTCTGGTATCAGCTTCAACAATGTACATTGGCATCTGTACAGAAACATTTCTTAGACAAAAGCATTCTTCACTTTCTGGCCTATCATACTGATTGATACTGTGCTTCAGTATGGACCTTCTCCCTTCTTTCCTTGCATTGTCCTTCAGAAAGGAAAAAGTCCCCTCTTGCAGGGTGTCTTAGCTATTAGCCCATGGCCCATAGCCAGATTCTTTCAAACAGAATCTGCCAAATACTGTGTTTTCTGCCCTAGTATTTTCTAGCAGCTTCTACAACAGTGCTACCTCTAAATCTCAGCATATGCCTTAGACAGGGACATTTACTTGTAAAACCTCTTAATGTAAAATAGAATCTCCAGAGTTCAGAGGTCAGGGCCACACACTGGTGAGTCAGTGTGCCTTTCCTCTCCTTCAAAGGACTGCAAGTTGATAAGACTGACAGCTCTGTCCTGGCATATGCTTTAGTGTGTGGGTTATCTGTATTCTTAGATAGATTTATAAATAGTGCCTTTCTGGAAAGGGACATATGACAGTACAGCTCACTACAGAATTGTTGCCAAGGAACAGACCTGCTCAGAGAAAAATTTAGATCACTTGAATTTCACAAGGTGCTCCATAGAACTAAATTACAGGATATATTTCCCCCCTACTTGGAGAAATAAATAGTTAACTTCCATAATTTCCTAGATTTTTACTCAAAGAATTATTCAACCTATCTGAAGCAAAATATACAGCAAATTATACAAGGACAATGAAAAATAAACTAATAAAGAGTGAATGCCTCGGGATCAATAAATCCATATTAAATAATGATTGAGTAAAGCAATCATGTGGTTTGTGCAAAAGAGAGGCAATTAAATTACACCCAATGTGATGCACAATGCATATATACATCCCTGGGCTATGATCTTGGCACACAGTCATTTTCTACTGAATGTGGAAAAAGGAGCTATGAAGCATTTCTACATAAAAGAAGACCCAGACTTGAAGGATGAAATTATTTTCTCTTTCCCTTGAAGTTCTTCCACTATGATCTAAGCTAGCCCTGCTTTGAATAGTGGCTGGATTAGTTAACCTCCAGAGGTTCCTTGCAGCTTTCTTTATTTCACAACTCTGTATTTCATGACCTGTGCTGAAAAATTATACACCTGTGAGTCTCCATCAGCAGTATGAGGCAGAATTAGATGAAGTGAAAACAAAAATGAAGACTCAGACTAGTTTTGGGAGCTCATTAGTTCTCACATCAAAGGAAAGTTTACACTGGGGAAAGTTTTGAGCCAAATGGGATCATGTGAATTCATGATGGCACTGCTCTGTGTCTAGGTTAGAAGTGGATTTGGGTCATCTATAAGGAAACTTCTGACCTGAAATTATTTATTGGAGGGGGTTGTGAGTGGAGAGGTGAGTGTTAAATGACGTAAATGAGAAATTTTAGAGCTGCTGAACAGAAAAATAAAACGTATATCCTTCCCCTAAGGTTCCCAAGAAGAAACATTAAAGTTAATGTGCTTCTTCATGAGCTGCTTCTCACTCACCAATAAAACATTGCACTTCATAGCTGATGGGGCATTTAATCAAAAACGCCTTTTATTGGTTTTTTTTAAATAGTAATTTCCACTGTAGGAATTTAATTACTATGTGAACCTGTGTGTTCAGGCACTTAAAAAAGAGCTAATCACTCACACAAGCCCACATAGCAGTGGAGGATTTTTCCCAGCCTCCCCTCCACTGACACCCAAAAAAGAAAAAATATCATCAGAAAGTTCTCTTTGATCCCTAGTGTAGGAGGACATCTTTGTCTCACAGTGCCATCATATGACATATACTGAATGGATTGGGTGATACTTTAACGAGGATAAATGACACATGCTCAAAATATTTAAGGGAACAAAAAAAAACTGTATTAAAAAAAAAAAAGTTTGACCTAAGTG
The DNA here is from genome assembly GCA_013401135.1 of Cettia cetti. Lineage (NCBI taxonomy): Eukaryota > Metazoa > Chordata > Aves > Passeriformes > Sylviidae > Cettia > Cettia cetti. The sequence goes on along the minus strand of VZUI01025216.1, from coordinate 105,107 downwards.
TTTTAACCTCAAGAATCAACCTTTGATAGTTTTGCTAATTTAGTAATTTAAGGTAAATTTCACCTAATTGCAACCACCTAGAAGTTAGCCAGCTCATTTTTCTAGACTCCTGCTAAACACAGGAGATAAATAACCTCAGGGCTGCAGTTCTTCACATTCTAAAATTGGCACACAGGAGAGGCTAAATCAGTCACTCCTGAAGCTGTCTGACTCTCCTGGTGAAACAGAATGGGACATTTAATGGTGAGTTTAACCTGGACACCTCATAACCAGACAGCCAAAGAAAGGTGAGATGAATCCAACTCTCAGCCTGACTAAGTTGAAACACTTTTACCTTTCCTTAAAATAATCTACACTCTTGTGTGTAAATCATCAAAAATACTGGTGGTGATGGACAGGACCCAATGAGATCATTCTATTTGTAGAACTGCAGAAGTTTCTTCAGATGTTTTAATGTAAAGGTCTTTGAATCTAACTTACAATCTTTGAAACTGTAAAATGAAATGACCTTTCAGTGGCAGAGCCATGCTTCATCTTTTGACCTCAGTACATTTTCTTATACATAGATGAAAGTCAGATTGATAGCTTTGGGAAGAGCTTGGAACCAATCAACAAGGATCATAGCAGCTTTTAGATGGAACCACTGATCTATAACAATCTTACAGTTTTACTACAAGAAGCAACCTTATCTAGCCTTGACAATAATGATGTATCAGAGTCTTCCCAAGGGCTTCCACACTATTAATGAAACCTAAATTGTTGCTGATGTCATTTAAACCTCTACCACCACGAGGTATGTTAATACTTTTTCCATGAAGAGGAGATACATTTTAAGTGTGTAGTTTCTACCAGACGCCCCAGCTTCTAGCAATCAACACCAAGGCAGACATCATCAAGATAAAATTATTTAACTCCCTGCTCCAAATGGACACTGTAGACATGACCAAAAAAAGAAAACCAAAAAAACCAGTGGGTCAGGTTTTGAAAATGTACCTGTTCTTAATTTGGGAAAAGCAGAGAGACTACTTCCCTCAGCACTTCTCAGTCTAACAAACAATACAACCAATTTAACTGAGAAATTATAGAATGTGGCACATAGTGATGGTCTCTTTAACAAGGTGATGATCAGCCAAAGGTTGGTTGGATTCAACAATCCAAGAGGTCTTTTCCAACATAAATGATTCTGTTTGATTCCGTGACTGTGATATAGACAAATAACTGAAACAAGTCAATATATGCCCTCTTTTGAAACATGAAATCAAGGAATGACCACATGAAAGATGAAAGGCTTAGAAAACCCCAAGCTCTGTAGAAAGAATTCATAGAATTGCAGGCTGTAATAGCTAAAAAATAGTTTGCTTCCTTGTGAAGAAAATTAAGGCACTGCTACCATCATTGAGACTTGAATACAAAGTGTGCAGCATAACAACTCTTTCTCATCCTCAAATAAAGGACAAATTAGTCTGTAAAGAAAGTTTCCTAATGACAGCTGGAACATACAGATTCTGTATACCTTATAGGTTCCAATAGTGGAACAGCTCACTATATTAAATAATCCTTAAGCACCTCACTCTAAAATGATAATGCTGCTGTGTTCCTTACCTTGTTCACCAGTTTGATTTTAAGAACTGCAATTTCTATAGACTGAAAACAAGACAGAGCAATGATTTTTGCAAAATTTACCCAACTCCTATGCCTGGAGCAAGTCTCCACAGCTGGCAGTGGTGATTGCATACAAAGGGAAATAAGGCTCTGTGACTGCATGGATCCCATGCAGATCACCTTGGCTATAATTGGGAAGAGGTTTATTAATACTCCTTACTGGCCTTTGTACTTCACCATCACAAAGCTGCAGATCTTTGCAGGGAAAGTGAATTTCCTCCTCAGTGAATTCAAAATACACATTCACATAAAAAGATTTTTTATGAAGTCTTTCAGACAGGCAAATCCAGACAGTTGTGAATAACTACATACAACAAAGGGAATTAGCACAAAGAGAAAGGCAGCTGGTTTGCACTGCACTGAGGATTTTTGCAAATTATTTAAGCATTTAGTGAGTCTCCTGATTCCGGTATAGACGGCACTTCAGAACTCAATCAAACTTTCTCAACACCAAAAAAAAAATCATAACAAAAGCTAGGATCAGAACTCAGAGTGTTCTGTACAGCTCTGTCACCTTCACTGAAAATCTAGGTTTAAAAAAAACCTGTAAATAAAATGATTAATTAAATGAATGAAAAATCACTCTGCAATGTTACAAAATGTAACATTTTCTATTCCAAGATTTAAGGTGGAAATCTACAAGCAATATCTGATTGTTATTGAACATCAGATGCAGCATGAATAGAAATGAGATAATATTTTACCATTTGTTTAAATTGCATCAAAGAACTGCACTACAACTTAAAGAAGACAATTCAGGATAAATTTGAATGTTCTGGTGTTTTCATGGCTAGGAAAATTCTGATCTTACTTTCAAAAAATTAGCAAATGAAGGCCTGATGATGTCAAGAATATTAAAAAATCCAAACAGAGACTAACTGCTTTCAGATGAAGGTGAATCACTTATGGGAAGGAAGTATTTCAATGTTCAGTCTAATGACTTTACTTCATTTCATTCAATGATCTCTCACACTCATTCCTCTCTAGAGACACACTGACAAAGAACAAAGCATGGCAACAGATACAGTTGGTTTTGGCATATAAATTCTGTAAAAAATAGAAATGTTAGTGGATATATTATAATAATTCCTTTTATGAAGGTTATGCACTTTGCAATTGCAAAAATTCCAATGTTAATTATGCTAAGCCAAGATTATCTCTGCCCACCTTTACCAGCTTTTATCAACCAATTTCTATTTCTATAACCCACAAACAAAGAGACAAAAATTTAGGCATACTTATGCTATTATTTGCGTGAGTGAGACCAGAAAAGAAAGCCAGAGACTTTAATTCTCAGTTATCTTCCATGTTCTTTTGAATCTAGCTTGGGAGACAGTAGAAGATAATGGTATGGCAAATCTATAACGTCCTTGACTGTCACTGCTCTCCAGCCAACCTTTAATGACACTAACTGGGTGCATTTGTCTGCTGAAGGGCACAGACCCGAAGCCCTGGACTTTGCTTATCCAGCATTTTCATTGCTTGCTTGTCTTCTGATGTTTCCCCTATCTGATTATGCTTTATTTGAAACTTTTCCAGTCAAATTCTTCAACCAAGAAGTGGGTGAAGAATCTCTCTTGGCACAACCTTTGCTGACAAGTCCTTTACCTCTTATTTCCATTCTTTACTCCTCTCCTCCCAAATGCATCCAAGACGTGTTTTCATGAAAAACATCCCTTTTATTTGGTGCCTTGTTCTTTACAAGTGTTTCTCTGAGAGGAAGATGAGTGCTAAGATCATCATCTACAAGTTTGTGCAAGATGTTAATCTCAAAGTGGGACATATGGGGACACAACTAGAAATAATACAATTTAAATTAAGACATAGGTGAATATCTAGCTTATCTAGGCCTAAATATACTGTACTGCAGTGACAGGTTCCTGAGGCAAATGTGCTAAGTTACATCATTTCATTATGTCACTACTGAAACACTAGAAAATACATTGTGAGGATGTTGACAGGAAAACGGATAGGATGCATTAACATGTGTCTTTTTTACCTCTAACATCATACTGCATTGGAGAACAACTAATTAAAAAGTGGCGTTACATTTGAGGGTTTCAAATGACTGCTGCAAAATCTGTTTCCCTGTCATCCTTAAGAACATATTAAGTGGGAGAAATATTTTTAATGTCCTGAAACCACTTAAAGAAAGAGAATTTTGAATTTCAGTTCAAAGAGAAATTAAATGTACCTTGGTTCACATTCTCTTTAGAATTTCACTAAAACTAAAAAAATTAAGCCAGCAGCTGTGTTGAACCAATTTTACTTAAGCTATAAACTCAGATATTTAACTTCCTTTTATGTAATGATCACACGATGATCAATGATCAATGTCAACAACATATTTTGCAGTATTAAGCACACACCACGAATAGCAAAACAGTGCAAGCTTGACAGAAAACATAAATTTTTGAACAGTCATCTTTTCATGATTGACTGTCGGTTCTGTTAATACACGGCAATCACACCTAGTCACGTTATTTTGGCGTTGGCCTGCTCCTCATCACAGACAATCACAGCTAAGCTTCCTGTGGATAACTATCAAAACAAATTCTTTCATAGGAAATATTTTGGCAGTTGTACATTCAGCTTCCATGAGAATGATGGGAAGAATCACCTCACTAAAGGGCAGCAACCTCCAAATTACAACATAGCTACATTCTACATGGCTTTGAAGCACATGCCCCAACTGCACTCATTTACCCTACATTGCTCCACTTTACAAAATGGTTTGTTTTGAACTAGAACCCTGTTAGAGGAAATTAAAGCAGTAGCTCTTCTCAAGATGTACACCCAAGTTAAGACAAACTCTCATAAGCATATCAGGATGTAAATCAACATTTGATCTTTCAGATATGTGGAGGCACTTAGTATGAGGAACAAAATCACTCCAAGTAAAAATCTCAAAGTACAGTAAGTATAGATGCAAGTGCCTTAGCACAAACTCCATCAATCCACCAATCCTTTTCTGTTGCACTGATCTACTTGAAGAGCTGGCACACTTGGGCCATGAGTGACAGGGGCAACAGCAAAACCAATTGCCGTACACTGGCCTTTCATATCTGTGATCATGAATTAAAAAAAATAGGTGCTAAAATTCTAATCAGTGACTGACATTCTATAACAGTAAGTGCATTACCAAGTAAAAAAGTTATGCTTCTGCTAGAAATGTTCAGCACTGAAATGTAAAATGAAAACAAGGCCATCTGTAATTAGAGTGGTAAGGCTCATGAAATTAAGAGATTCACTTACATAAAAATGCTGTATGAATCCTTGAATGAAGTTAGTCAAAACATATTTAAGATTTCTCATTGCAGAAGTGTTTTAATCACAGAAGCTTCCCACTTCAAGGGTTTGGCTTCATATACTTCAAAGCTGTAGCACGTTAAATTCCAATTACTTCATAAAAGGTAGGCAGCGTGTGTACAAAAGGTACTTGCAACAAAAGGCTGCATTATGGTATGTCTCAGAGCTCATTATAAAGCAGCTACTATGGTGGACTGATAAATCACCACTATTTTTCTTCATTTAGTGTTACTTAGAAATTGATCTTGGTTTGTAAGCAAATTCAGAGAAACTTAATTTACTTCTAGTAATCCCCATGGGAAAGATGAATAATGTTCAGACTACACGTTCCACAGACACCATTCCCTATTGTAGAATTGTGGGAAGAGTAATGAAAACTCTTTTCCTTTTCTCTGAAATAAATTAATTATTTTCTATAGCAATAAATAGAAGCTTTCTTCAAACCAGAAATGATCCACATTCATGAAGCTGAACTTAATATGCAAATCTGAGCAAAACAGAAGCAGATCTTCTCCTTCAAAGTGTGCATTTTATTAATGTCTGTCTAAATCATAAAACAGTGTATCTCTACAGGCATGCAGATTTTTTTACAAATGATGCTTATGTGTGAAGAACCTGCTAACAAGGGAGTACACTTTCACATTAATCACAAGGAAATGTTGCCAAGCAAACACAAGTTCTTTGTATCTCTAATTTCTGCCACACTGAGAAAGGCTGTTTTTAAATTTGAAATACCTTTAAAGCTATAACCTGCACTGTACACTTAAGTGAGGCACACAGATTCCAAGCTCTGTTAAGAGAAGCTGGTTCAGATCTGACCCAATATCTGAGCCATAGGAACACAGGACTGCTGCTGGGTCAGTCCAAGGATTGTCCTGACACAAACCATGGCAATGCTCAACACCCATAAAACCTTGTCAGAACATGACAAATGATGAGTAATAGCTTTCCAGCCTTCCTTGCTTCCAACCACCTCTGAGTCTTCTAAGGTAAAAATATATCACCTTCTGCTGAGTTCCATGTTCTGTGATGTCCTCACTAGATTGTTATGGCTGCTTGAACTAACTGGAACAAACCTGAGCAGGTGACTCTGATATTTGCCTGTCCCTTAGTTCCAGCATATCTCTGATCATCTTTCTTTGCAGCAGATTTTTCAAGGCTATGCATTGAGTGGATTCCTCAAATGTTCACGGGACTGAAGGGAGGCTTTGCTGTAACCTTCAGGCACTAAGTGATGGCAGCTTACTTGACTGCAGCTCCTCTTTCCCTCCTGGCTTAAATATAAGGCAACAATAAACCTGACTAACTCCACAGTGAGAGTCCCTTTTCCCCTGTACATATCCTCGACTTTATTTAAATGAAGCAATTCATTACACAATTAGCATACAAGGAATTTTTAAATGTTTTTCATAAGAATGGAATCAGTTCTGCTCAGCCTGGAGACATCTGGAAATCTTCCCCAAAAATGATTTCTAAAAGTAACAGTTTTGAAAATGTGTCATTTGGAGGTCACAAGTGGTACTTCTGACGTCACCTCAGTACAGTCCTAGAGAGTTTAAAACAGAAGGTAGTATCAAAGCACATGATTTAGCTCACTGCTTTTCCACCCCATTAGCCTTGTGCTGACACCCACAGCTGACAGCATGCTGCGGCAGATCTGGATTACACACAGAGCAGTGTTCAAACCTTGTTAGTGAACTCACTGACTTAAAAGATGCCTGGAAAAGGATTTGGGTCAAAGGCAGTGTAGGACAGCAGAGGGCAATGCAAGCTGGTGAGTGGACAGTATGCATGGGGGGTGCTTAGGATGCCTGGGTTTAAGGAGAACAACAATTGGGTAGGGAAGAGGGACCTGTGGCAGTTAAGACTGTGACAGAAGACGAAACACAGGCCTTCTTCCAAGCAGTCATGGCAAGAACATCTATTTATCCATACTAAGCCATGGTGATCTTAAATGCTGGAGCTACCAAATCCTAAAGGCCATAATCAATATTATGAGTATAACCACCTGGAGAAAAAGAGAATCTCTCATGAAGAAAATTACTTAAAAGCAAAATTCAAGAAAAACAAAAGGAAGGGGAGAGGAGGAGCGTGGAGCAAGGGGACCAGTGACAGTTAAGTTTTAGTATGCTAAGCCCATAGTGAAACATGGCAGCAACAGAAAAAGATGCACATCTGTTTTTCATGCACCAGTTAGAACTTCAGATGTGTCACAGTACCCATGGGTAAACTGTAATTCCTCTAATTGCACTGGGTTATAAAGGTATCAACTTTTGAAAATCCAAACTAGTAAGAGAACACAAGTCACACTGTCTTTTTGGAACCTTGTCCAACTAAACTGTCAATATGCTCAGGAAGTAGCTGCATCTGGATTGTTCATGACATTGTCATGAGAGTCTAAGACACATCAGGAGATGGGCTTAGCAATGTCTGCAAACAGAGTGAATTCAATGCTTTACATAGATGGCAACCTCATATTCACATATGTGTAGACACACATCCTACTGAGGAAGCCACAATTCCAGTTAAGATTCGTTCTTTTCTGGTGTTCTTGGAAAGGAAGGAACAAAAAAACTGGTATTACAGACCTCTCAGAAATTTTCACAAAGTTCAGTGCTTCCTACAGTCTAGAAACTTGCTATGCAGTTCTTATGCATGCAGATTTGTTGTACAGAATTGTTTTTCCTATTGGCTTTTTGCTTCTTTTCCATTTCTGTGGAGGAGAAAGGAGGAACTCTCAGGAAGCCAACAAGGTTCCATATTGTTTTCTGATCTTCAGAAGCCCAAACTAAAAGAAGTCATCTGGAACAATTTGGTGATAGCTCCAACAGAGGAATTTACAATGTAATTTTTTGGGGGTTCAGATGCCCACAAAGCATACAAGAGATTCTAAAACATGTATTTATTTTCCATTTTCCAATTCCTTGAAAAAACTTTTTGATTCTTCTTGCAAACATTGTTTGAGGCTTAGATTCCATTTTAATATTAGTTTTATGTGGGCTGTGCAATGATGATTTTTGCTGTTAGGGTTAGCAAGAGAAACATTCAGTTTCGTACACATTGCATTTTTTAAACATCTTTTCTGAGGAACAAAACTGAAATGACAAAACAATGACAGGTTCAAGAATAGCCATTATCCTATTAGGAGCTTAATGGTACTCCCTCATATGGAGTGTGGGACGCTCAAATTTTTCTAATGTAAGCCATTGAGGCTAAGCTTGGTTTGCCCCACTCCACTTAAACACTGGCTGCTCTTAATCACTTTTTGTCTTACCAGAAATCCTAATCTACTAAAAAAAACAAAACCAAAGAAAATTAAAACTAATGCATTTTACAGTAAAGCTTGGTTTAATATGAGCAAAATATTTCACCAAAAACAAATGGAAAAAATAAACCTCAGGTGGCTCTTCTTACAGAACTGTTAAAACCAGCAACAAGCATGAAATATGCCTACCTCACATTTCTCAGTGAAGGGAAAAGGAACCCTGCACTACCACAATCCAGGATGCAAAGCTTAGCCTCACTGAAAACCAGACTGGAAACTCTGAACTGTCTTACTGATTGCGGTTTGTAGAGTGTGGCTCCCTAAGTTTGTGAAGACATAACTGGAGAGACAGTTCTACTATGGGAATAGCCTTTCTCCATTTTGCAAAAGGTACATTTACAAACAATCACACTGATTCTGAATGGCTGTTCATTTCTTTTTAGTCATCAACAGACCAAAAAACATATCCAATGGGTTCACAAGGGAATAGATCTTAGCAAAATTAATCTCATCTCCTGTAAACAATAGCCTCCATGTGTGAACAAGAGTAGGCTTTATTATTCAGCTATTTGCCATTCATTCTCATGCCTCAAAAGCTTTTCTTCTGTCCAGAGAGCAAGAACATCACATAATTTAGGTAACCAATACACACAATGCAACAAATGGCAAACATCAAGGAAGAGCTCATGAAAAACAAAAAGGCTGAAAATTCTTTGGCAAATGCCCAAAAGTAATGAAAGCTCTGAGAACAGAAGAAGGATGTTATAGTGTCCTCAATATTTTTATGACTAGCAATTTCATAAGCTTCCTATGAGTCTGTTGAGGAGGAAACAGCAGTTTATAAACAAACCATGAGGGTATGGTCTAGTGGTGGGCTTGGCAGGGCTGAGAAAATGGTTGGACTTGACAGTCTGAAAGTCTCTCCCTACATAAACAATTCCATAATTCTATGATTCTATTCTATAAAAATCTGTAGGGTAACCACACTGAAATAACTACCATGATCTTAGTCACAGCAGATAGAATTTTTTGTTGCTTTTGTTATCTGAGCTATCCTAGCTATTAAATATGTCATTCCTTCAGAAAAAGGAGTTGACATCTAGCTGCAGAGATCTGTGACTAGGAACAGGCAATAAATTAGCTGAGAATGTAAGAACAACTGTATTGAATCAGACCAAAAGACCATCTAGTCCAGTACTATGGCCTTGGAAGCAGACACAACAGAGAGCCTAGTGTGCAATGGATGGTACCCTGGAGACAAATGGGCTTAAATGAAGGATTCACTGAAGCCTTTGAAGATTGCTTTCTAGTTATGATAGAAAAAAGGTTCCAGGGAATGCCAAACAGGATGCAATCATGCTTTGTTCTCAATGAAGTTTAAGTGAGACTGTAAATTTGAACATCAAATAGCTTCTTAAGAGATGTGAAGTTTTGTGATAAACACACACAGAAATAAACCCCCTAAGTTTGAACTCCATGTCATCTTTAATTTTTACCTTTGAAAATGTCATTATTCACAGTGAAAAGAGACTGATATTTTGGAGTTAGAAATAATGAAACTGTCTTCATCCTACAAAAATACCGTGTCCCTGCTAAGATTAGCATGTATTGAAATTAATTAGTGTTTCAGAGTTTATATAGGAAAAGGGTCACTAATTTTCAAGTTGTCTTGGTGAATATAAGTTAAGAATAACTACCATGAGAAAATTCTTGAAGACAAATAGACTTGTGGCATAGAGAAGAAACTGGTCAGTCTTTCTACATTTATATCTCTTTCAGTATCTATGAACCAGTGGCCAGAAATGACAGTTCCTCCTCAGACAATCCCAGTCTGCACAAAGGTAGCTAAATGCAAAGGATTTTATACTCAAGTAAAAGCACTTGAGTTCAGCTCCCAAACCACTTATATGTACAAATGTGAAGTTAGCTAAATCAGGTTTGAAATTATCTATAAACACTGGACCATATTTGATCAAATAAACACGCATTTTGGTCAAAAAGACATCTGAATAATGAAGCTGTTTTCTAAGTTCAAGCAACCAGTGTGCTGTGAGATGATCACATTTTTAAAACATTATAAGGAAAGTGTAGTAATTAAGGTGGCCTTTGCAACCAGGTCTGTAACCTGTGAAAGATAAAAAAACATATACAGATGCAAAAGGAAATAGCGAATAAATAAAAGACCAAAGTCCTATAATCCTGGTCTATAAATACAACTTATCGAGTATACAATCTATTTTAAAGGTTGGAGTGTGTTGTGGTTTTTACTGTCCTAATTGAAATGCCCCCCAGATGCCTGATTTTCAGACCAGAAAGCTCAGTAATTTTCTTACTATCATAACACCTTGGGATCACAGCATTTAATAAAAAAAAAAAAAAACCCAACCCCGCGCCCCCCCCCCCCAAAAAAAAAACCAACTTACTGGAATAACAGCAAATTGGAATAACAATATACATGTCATTTCATATTATATATATGCTGTCACAGTGAAGAAAAAGAAAAGACTTCTTCTCCAAGTTAAGGTTTTGTGACAGCCTGCGTCTTTTAAATAAATCATATTGATGCTCCCAAAAGAAACAATAACTCTAATTCTCTAATTCTGCAAAGTGTTGTTTGTGGTTATGGAGTGGGTACCACTATGCAGAAATGACTGCAGTGAAGCAGTAACAACAGCAGTTAGTCCCCTTTCCAAAGAACTGTACAGCAGTTAAAACATCTCCCTATTTTTAGGATTCTCTTTCTTCTTGTAAAGGTTGTTAATAACTTTTTTCATCCATTTTTTAAAATGCAGCACAAATGGACCTACTACTAAGCAAGTTGTCACAGAAAGAAAAATAGGTATTCTACAGAAAGATGATAGAAAAGAAAAATTTTCAGAAAGGCACATAGGGATTTAATTAATCACTTTCCATTAAATTTTTTGTAAAAGGTGTCACAGGAAAGTGAAAATACACACTGTGGTAAAGAACATGTTACATCTCCCAGATGAACATCAAATTTTAACAATGTAAACCTATCATCACAGTACCTGGGCCCGAATAACTAAAGAGCTCAGTAAAGTCTGGATCTGTGTGGCTGGGAAGCAGCCTTGCTGAAAGGGATTTGGGGGTCAAGTTGGCAGGGTCAGCAGCGCACTGCTGCAGCAACAAAGGCACACTGGATCCTGGGCTGCATCTGCAGGGGCATTGCTGACAAAGATGGAGACGTCCCCATCCCACTCTGCTCAGGCTCAACCAAAGCACCATGCCCAGTGCTGGCCCCACTGATGCCTTAAGTTTTAGCTTTCATGTTTTCCAGATTCTGTGATGCCTAGGGGTGTAGTTCTGAGCCTCATATAAGCTCTCTTCACAGACCAGGTAAAACAAAACAGTTCCCTTTTCTGATGAGGACAACTTTCAGGCCCAAAAACATAAACAATGGTGGACTGAAGGGAGGAAAAAGAAGGATGAGACCTCACAACCTGAAGCTGTAATTGGACAATTAAACCCCGATATACAAATGGACCAAAACTTATAAAAGTGTTAAAACCACATGACCAGTCATCCATTTTGTGACCATTCTAAGTTTGCCTTGGGTGTAGCCCTGGTCAGGCTCTTGTCCTGCCGAAGGTGCACCCTTAAATGCCCTTTATTAAATATCTACTTTATTCTTTAGCTCTGTCCAGTCTCTGTTTCAGGTCAGCCTTCCTAAGACAACACCACTGTTCAGGAAAAACACAGGCAAACTGGAGTGGCTGAAGGAAAAACACTAAGGTGATGATGAGGCTGGAGAATCTGCCCTGTGAGAGAAGCCTGAAGGAGTTGGGCCTTTTTTCCCACAGAAGAGACACCTAAGGGAGGAAACCAAACACAGTATCTTAGTACTTAAAGGACAGGTAAAAACAAGATAGAAAGTCTCAGAGGACACATGGACACAACAAGTGGTGACAGGTACAACTTGCACCAGGGGAGTTTCATCTCAACATAAGAAAGAAATTTTTTTACAGTGAGAACAATCACTGGAACAACATCCCTATGGATGTGGCAAAGTCCCCATCAGTGAAGGTGTTCAGGCTATCATTGGACAGGGTGCTCAATAATGCCATCTGGGCACAAAATGTTGGACCAGCTGAACTTCTGAAATCCTTTCCAACCTTAAAGGTTGTTCTGTGACTTTGTGATTTTTGATAACTTTGTTCTAATGAGTTTTTGGCAATTTAGACATTAAAACAATGGTGAAAGCTTTAACCAGTATTAGAATATTTAACTAAATGTCAAGAATTATCTTATTCATCTAGGAAAACTGTATCTCAGAAAGGAATTATCCAGCGCTTCTGCTTTATGGCATGGAGATTTTGCAGGAGGGTAAGATCAGGTCTCAGAAATATATCTCTTCCCATCTTCTTTCTCAGGGTTTAATCTTTTCCCAGAATGAAGCTCCAAAGCTAGTCAAAAATCAGGTCTTCCTTCAGGATAATGATCACTTAGACCCCTCCAAGTTCTGCCAGGTGGAGAAATCCTTGTACATGCCAATCCACTTTTCCTTATACTACTTTCTCCTTTTTATTGATGCAATCAAATAGGTCACACAGTAGTACTGAACATCCTCAGATTATTTGTGCCTTGTTTTCCTTCCTCCTCCATTAAAAACTAATGTTTTTGCATCTCCTCTCTTTTTAAAATACTAAAGCAAAACCAAAATCCAATATAAATATGGAAATTGTTTTGCTAAAAAAAGGTTCAAATTATTCAACATAAAGTCTCTGAAGAGGATTATTTGCATTGAATTACTTTTACCCATGTTTAGATTTAAAGGAGGTATTTGAACAGAAAAGGCTGTCGGAAATCCCTCAGAAGTACTGGCATTTTTTCCAAAACACTCTATGTCTCATATGAAAGGAAGCTGAAATACCATGAAACATTTAGTTTATGGATTTATTTATGACAGGAAATGCATTCTTCCTTAGGGAACTAAACTATTCTGAAACTGTTGAACAATGTTGCTGAACTTGTCAGCTTCAAACAGAAGGCCAAGTATAATCCTCCAGCATGCACCCCCTATCTGAACTGTTCGCTCAAATATAGCGCAGTGTAATGACTCACTGTTTAGCTCAGAATAATGACAACAGTTATGCCATAGAATTTTTTAACTGGTGTTTAAAACTGCAGACTTTGACTTTTCTTCTCTGAACTGTGCATGTTGGTAAGAATGGAGGAAGAAGCAAACCACCACTAACAAACGTACTTTCTTCTTCTTAAGCTTGCAGAGCAGATGCTGGCAGCTGCTCCTAAAAATGCTGTAACAACAGTGGATGCCAGAGTATTGAGCCAGATCTGCATAAAGGTTAAAATTTCTACAGAATTACCCAGTGGGGCTGAGAAAGACACTGATCTCCCTGAGACAACCCACAGGCAGCTCCTCTGGGACTCAGTGCAAAGCTCTGCTTGTAATTGAGGGTCAGGAAAGAGAAGGAGAACTGAGGTGCTCTTCCTTGCAACATGAAAAAACTTTGCATCTTTCTACCAGTGAGCATAATCCTCCCAGAAAAATTACATTAAAGGGACAAGCGAACTAATAGGCCATGGAGAGGGGAACAATGCCCTTCAAATGTGTAATGGAAGTCACACAGTATAAAACACTGCAGGCAGCTCAGTTGTTTTTTTTGTTTGTTTGTTTTGGTTTTTTTCTTTTTGTATTTCCAGTTGCACCTTATCCAAAACTACTCATGCAGTAGCAGACAAGGGAGAGAGGAGAAGGAGTAGATGGGACAAGGCCCTTTCTTCAATCTTTTTCTCCAGGCTGCATCTGGATGAAAGAAGGAACTACGTTAGCACTGTCACCCAAGCTGCATTATCCAGGAGGAGGTGTCACTTTCGCACACTGCAAGGCTGCTGCAGGTATAATGCTATCTCTTTTCTAGGGAAGGTTCAGACCAAAGGATGAAATAGACTTGCCCTATTCACTGCTGAAAAGTACAATTTATGGTACACTTTGATTCCATATAAAGTAAACTATTTGGATTAGGTGGCTAAATTTGGGACCCTTGGAAGAGAGACAGAAACTGGGTATCAGTGATTTAATGGTAGTTCCAAAGCAACATATTGCCCAGTTTACAAGAGACAATGTACATAACTGGGATTACAACAGTAAATAAATATCACCAGCACTGAACAGAACATGCTTTTCAAGCAGGCAAACCACAAAGCAGGGCTGACAGCTTGGTCACTGAAGGGAGAGGCAGACGCTGTGGCAGTGCAGCACAGGGCAGCAGCGGCCTGACAGCATCTCAGCAGCTGGAAACACAGACACTGAGGTAGCAATCACCTCTACAGCTTCAAAGGGCATGGCATTTTCCTCTCTGCACCTCCCTCTGAGGCCTCTGGGATCTCATGTGCCTATTAACCCAGTGAGGCAGCAATTCAAGCCTAGCATTTTTTGGTCATGCTTACTGCATAAAAGCCAATCAAGCACTATTTTTATGCATAGTCTGCGCTGTTTCTCAGTGTATTACTGCTTATCTTCTGTGAGTCCTTGCAGGTTTGTGTATTCTCAGACCACTACTTTTTTCAATTTTTGTGTAATGTTTTTCATCTCTTCTCCATCTCAGGAGATAAGAAAAAATACTCTTGTAGTATAGTGGAAACCTGACTTTTAAATTTTATATGACAAGAAACATACCGATGAAAAAAGAGAACATACATTTAGGACTTAGGAGAAATAAAATTTCAGCACTCAGCTACCCTGGATTCCCTAGCCCAATTCTTTAAACATTCATTAACTACTTCAAATTTTATGTCTCTATTATAAATAAATAGAAAGCATCATCATACATGTCACAATTTTAACTTTAGATTTTTGTCTATTCTTCCCTTCATAAAGGTGCAACAATATCAACCTTTTGAAAGGCTGTATACACCACAGATTTAATTATTTATTCATCTGGTGGGTTGTGTTTCTATTGCTATTATTGCTTACTTTTGTCTGAATAAAGAGTCAATGTAAAATAATAACAACAGAGAATTTCAGCTTCAGCATGGGAGTCCTCCACTGACTGTAACAGTCAAAGACAGAATATGAAGTCCTGGCAGCTGCAAAAAATGTCCCAATCCAAGTACAGGGGCAAAACTGTATCATAGGATATCTTCCATCCTAGATAAATGAGAATGCAGAGGTCTTTTTCCTCATAAAGAACACAAGTTCAATGTTCTACTCTCTTTAAAGTTCTGAGGGTTTTTCCACCAGGTCATTGTCCCAGTAACCACTGGTATTTAGTACCCTGAAGTGAGTTTTGATCAGTGATTTAACAAAAACCGGTAGATATGCCCAATAATTTTTTTTTTTAATCATAAAGTGTTCTCAGCCAAAATATGTTTTCTATGGAAAATTCCCAACCAGTTCTACTACTAGCCAGACATCTGGAGCATTAGTTGGAGGCGTTTGTGTCTGGAACGACTGCTGAACCGTGAGAGATGTCACACCGTGACCTTAAAGCTAACCCCACAACCCAGCTGCATATCCTGTGGCCCCTGCAGGGATCTAAACCTTGAAATCCTCGCTGGTTTTTCTCTGCATGCACTCATAGTGCCTAGAGAAGGAAATGAAAGTATCTGCTCACTGTGAGGCACCAGGACAAAGGTACAAGCTCAGTGCTGCCATCACAGCAAGGTTTAGCCTCCCTTAAGGAACAGGAAGTATGACTGAATTACAGCTGGTTCCATACACAGCTAGATCTACATACTGGGAGTCAAAGAGCTGTGAACAGGTAGTAATCACCGTGAACTAACCAACTGTGGGAAAGTTCACTAGGCAGCCTGGGTAACTACCCTGGTTTCTACAAGTATGCTTTATCTCTGCCTCAGGGACAAGAATAGATGGAAGGGCACTTGTGCTCTCTACTTGCCAGAGATGAAATGTCAGAGAACACATGGCATGGGAGGAGAACAGCCAGGTCAAAAGAGAAAACCTCTTCTCAGCTGATCATCACGTTATTAATTAGCTCTGTGCTTGTCTTTTAGCGCTCTCTCTCCCGGCAGTCATTTAAAAAAAAAAAAAAAAAAAAAAAAAAAAAAAAGTCTTTACACCTTTCTAGTTTAGTCAAGTTGGGCTTACACTGGGTTGCCACTTCCAGTATCATGCCTCTGCCTGGGCAAGCGGATCCTTACAGTGTGCAGAATCAAGTCCTCATAGCTTTGAAAATCTACCCTTAGTATCTACTGTAGACTTCACCTAAGAACTGAAATGTGTACCATCTGCAAGAATCACCAACCCTTTAGGAAACTTCCCTCTTCAGCAGACTAAGTGCCAGTCTAATTTTTCAGACCAGATTCTTACAAAAAGCTGCTGCTGTGCACCCACTGGTCATATAAACCCCACTTTGCCTTGTTACTGCAACACAAGCAGTAACATTGTCCAACAGTGGGTATAACATACCACTGTATTTGACAAAGTCCCTTCAAAAGAAAACAAGTTGCAAATCATGGGTGTGATTTGGGCTTTTTAAAGATTATTATTAAAATCACACAAAAGGAAGCAGTTGAGTGAAAATGACTGGAGGGCTGAGGAAAGTGAATTTTCCCTTAGCGTAGTCTAAAAAAACCTTGCAATTTCCCACATTCCTGGGAAAATGTGCTTCAATCAGCTCCTCTCGTTTTGCATTTCCAGAGGCACTGGGCCAAACTGAGGAAGTGCAGTCATGAACTATCCCACGTCCAGAGAATCATCACCAGGGCTGACTTTGCCTCACCATCTCCCAATCATGCTGTCAAGAAGAAGTACCAAAAGCTTTGCATGCTCCCCATAGCTGTCATGATGCTCTAATGCTGGTAAACCTGTGAAACTACGAGCTCTTGGGAGTCTCTTCATGCAAAGGTTTCTTTTGTGGAACTGTTTCTGGTTTTTTCTTTCAACACAAGGACATTTCTAATTTCAAGTTCTGCAGGCTGAAGTAGGATATCATATACCTTCTAGAGTCTGATGTAGACGTTGGGTACAAGGCGAAGTTGCTAGGAGACCACAGATGGAGCAAGGAGCATTGCAGTAACGCAGCAGCTTTTCACACAGGGCTGATGAGAATGCCTGCATCAGCAGTCAGCTCTTCACAACTTAAACCAAACCAGACAACCTTTTGCTGTTTACGTAAAGATGTACATTTGTATAGAACCATTAAATTGCTATAAAGCCAGTGCACCACAACATGAATAATAAGCAAGGCAAGAAACACTGAAAAGGATTACACAGACAACACTTGCTACTCTCTCTCATTGGTTTTAGGAATGGCCCCTTCAATTAAAAAATAAAAATCCCATTTATACAAACAAATGTTGGCACTTCCTACTCGTGTCCTGGACCCAAGTGGCATATCACTGAAATTCAAAGGGGAATACTTAATGAACCAGCTGATGATGCTATGCACTCTAAAATTCATTGCCCATATCCATGTTAGTTAGAAAAGTGTGTCACTCACTGTGGCCATAAGCCATTACAACCCACAGAGCCCTTTTGACTCTTCTGTGCCCTTACTCACAAGTCAGAGTTCATGCTAGTTAAAATTTACCACTTGGCCAGCAGAGATTAGAGGTTTATCAAACTCAGGCTTTCATTGTTTCAGTAGTCATGATCACAGGTATTCAAATGGATGACATAAACCAAAACTAATGCAGCTGCAAGTTTAGGTCATACATCTTAGACATACTAAACTAACAGTTCTACCCATAAAGCTTTATTTGTAACCTATACATGGGAAGATGAAGTATAGAAAGTCTGGATCACATCTAAAATTCAAATGGAAAAGCTTTGACTGACCAAAGTTGTGAACTTCTGATTCAGTTCCCCTCCTTCCAGTGGGATCATGTATCTTTGAGAGGTCATTAACCTGTTCACTGCTTAGGTAAGACTTACCTGACAAATATTAACTCATATATTTCATTATAATGTAGACACTGCAAGCATGTTAGATGAATACAGACTAAATTTACTCTCTTCATTTAAGAGGGAGCTACAGTAACAAGTTTAGCCATACCTGTTCACACTGTCAGTGTTTGAAATTAGATGATGTTAATGCCTACGCTGTTTGAGTGCAGTCTACAAACCCAATAGTAAAATAGTTCTGGCAATGCACATCTGAAGTTTAGAAGCTTCAAGTACTCTATCTTTATAATAAACAAACAATTGAGCCGAGTACCCAATTACATGTCGTGCAAATGCAAGGTCCCGTCTACCTCACCTGGGAATAAATTAATCAAATTCAAGCCAATATCAGCTAGAAATTTTCTGCACTACTCTGCTTAGAGTATTTCACAAACTAGGGAGCAAAGAAAAAAAAAATGAGGGTATGTATTTCATTCAGTTTGGGATTACAGTATTAACAGGTCTAATTCTCATGGTATGGCCACATAAATAATGTCAAACATACATGACATTTTCCTGCTGTCACAGAACATTTTGCAATGTATTTTGAATTGCTGTGGTAGGGCTCAACCTTTATGTTTTAGACAGGAACACTTGCACACAATTAATCTAAATAAATGTAGTTAATTTCAGCAGCTTCATGTAAATCATTTACTTTTCCTCTGTGAGTTCCCAGTTCTTATCTCTTCATGACCCTATTACATAAACCTTCATACACCACAAAGATAAGCAGATAATTTTCTCTCGGGAAATCTCATTAGTGGAAACTAGGTATGTTCTGTCACAGCAGCCCTTTTGAAAAAAAAAAAAGCGGAAAAGGAAGTCCTTCTCTTTCTTTGGGATATACACCACACATTGATTAATTAGGCAAGATTTGAAGCATGATAAAAAGTTATCCAAGTAATAATATTCTCCAGGAATTCTATATCTGTATTTCAACCTTTCACTGAAGGTCAATGCCCTGGAGAATTCTTCTTACACTATTATCTCTAGCTATTAATATTAACGTAATTCCACTTTATCTAAAAAGGATGTAGTAAAATACAAAGCACATCCTAAACTCAAGTAACACACACTTAAATAGGAGGCAATTTTAAATCAATATTTTCAGACTGAAGTCATAAAGCACTACGTATAATTAGTTCTACAGAATATAAATCAAAAGGGCTCATCCAAAGTAAAATTCTATGCTGAAAGGATAAAAATGTGTATCAAATTCCACATGCAGTGTTTTCAGCAAAAGTTCCTCAACTGTACTAAGGCTCATTCTAAAGTAATGGGATTTTGCCTCTAGTAGAACTGAGTTTAAAAAAACCCACAGGGACCTGAAGCCTTCTCCATCAGTCACAGGGGAATGATTAGCTCATTTTCTGTCACAAATATTTCTTTCTAAGAGGGCAGGCTGTGTTACAACACTGATGATAGGATTTGTGGGTGCTGCTATAACACAGCTCACTCTCTCTTTCTGCAAAATAACAGTTTCTCATTACCCCTCAAGTCCCAGGCTGTCCACACAGGTATAGGGAGTTCTGGCACAGAGTCTCCATCCTGCTTGTGCATTTGTGCTGCCTCTGGCTCTGCTGGAAGTGCCAAACACCTGAGTATGTGTCAGCTGCACACCGTGGTGCTCTAATCAGTGTGATAAGAACTCTGCGCAGGGAGCAGCATCTGCATATAAACCAGACCTGCTTCAAACACCTGGACACCATCCTGAGGTCCATCACAGCTCACTGCCTGCACTAGCATTGCTCTAACGGGCAGATGGGTGCACATGGTCTACATGGGTGTACAAACAAGTTATTTTTGTGATCACTACATTGAATACCTTCATATGGTAACTGTATATCCAGATAACAATACCTCATTCGATCATCTGCTAATGCACATAGGAGGTGAAAATCTTATCCTAAATTCTTGTGTATGTGATATGGTATTTTTTAGATTTATTCATTTACTTTCTCATCCTAACGTTTTGAGGGTTTAAGCATCACTTAATAAGATACCCACTGCTATCACAGGGATGAACATTTCAAGAACCACAAAGAGTAAATCTTGCATTCTGGTGAATTCAGCCTTGAGATGACAACAAAATATATCCGGCAAAGTAATTTAGAAAATACATATATTCCATAAACCTTCACACAGGGCAACCTAAAAGTTAAGCCACATATTTAAGAGCACTGTCCAAGTGCTTAAACATGTACAGGCTTGGGACCATGACCACTTTTCTGAGAACCCCGTTCAAGTGCTTGACCACATCCTTACATCCAATCTGAACTTCCCCTGATGCTGCTTTAAGACATTTTCATGCACATGGAACATTTGCTAATATGAATCTGTGACACAATGGGTCCCTTTATGTGTTTTTTTTTTAAGTGAAAAACAGCCAACTAAAAAATAGGGATCACTCTAGCCAATTTAACATTGTCTGGAAGGCAAAAGTCATGCCAACTGAATTTGGAAAAACTATAGCCACTAGGAAAAACTATGCATTCCTTGCCATTTGCAGGAGGACTCATGTCAGAGTGTAGATGCTCACAGCAGACACCTACATTTAGGTTAAATCCATAGATTTCCCTTACAAACAACTGAAAAAGCACACATTTTTATGGTGTGATTCATCTCATCCTAGAGTAGACATCTAAACTAGGACAAACTAAAGTAGACTTCTCCAAAAGCCCTTATTGCAGTAGTTTACAAGGTAAATATATCCACGTGAGAGGAATTCTAACCTTATTAAACTTTAAAACAAATCAGATTATACCTCTATGAAAAATAAGCTTTATTTTTAAGCACAACTTCCAGGTTAGGTACAAAGGTAACAACATTCTACAATATCACCATCCCTCCTTGACCTGAAATCTATTACACCTAAAACTGAAGGTAGAACTATTAAGGAATGATGATGAACTGCTCAGTACTTCTACTTTCAGTTTAAGTATGATGAACTGACTTCTTTCTTCTAAATTCTAAAGGAGATTTATTAGCATGTTTTAAAAATATTTGGTTTTTCCCAGCATTTTATTCTATATACATTTCCTCTGCAATGTCTTTATAGTCTTTCTTTTACAGGTTTTTTTTATACAGACAGTGAAAAAAAAGAGGAATTTTCTGAAAAATAATGAATGGTAATGAAAACAGTCACAAAAAGTGAGTCTCAGAGTAAAACATACACCTTCAAAATTTCCCTACAATTGAAGCAATGACTCAAAAGAAAATGAAAATATGAAGAGGCTCTCTGGAGGACAGCTCTCCCAGCTGGTACCAGTGCAGTTAGCTCATCAATTTGCTATAGCTATTGGAAAAACAAATACAATTAATCAAACCCCACATATTTTAGTAGGATTAGATTAATATTGTTGGAAATAGCCTTATATCAAAACTGAAAATACTATGTCTTCAATATCTTCAGTCTTTTAATGCTTATTCTGCATTCAATGAATATTCACATGAAGCTTTAAAAGAATTTTCTTCAAGATCCATTGTCACACATATTTTTTCAGAATGGTATTCTTTTCAATCTGTTGGTACAGGACCAAAAGAAGCAGAACAGCAGAGGAACTTGAAAATGCTACAAAAGGACATTGGGTTTTCCCTGTCCTGTTACCTCCTGCACCAAAGTAGGGGACGGAAATGGCATAGCATGGAAAGGAAGCACTTGAACAGTGAGAAAGAGCAAGCAGTCTACAGAGTCTTTCTTTTATGCAGGTTTACACCAATTTAGAAAAGAGGCACATGGCCCATCAGAGCTACAGACATGGAGATGCAAGTGTAAATTCTCTAGCAATAAACAGATTTCTGTTGACAGAACACAATGAAATGAATCTGGTGTGCGTATCACTGACTGGCTGAGAATAAAGAACAAAGGGGTTGTTACCTTAATAGGGCTTCCATCTGGAGTGAGTACCTCTTCTGAAAGCTCCATCATCTTCAGTGCCATCAGGGCAATGGCTTTGGCATGACTAAGGCTTTTCTTATGGAGCCCTGCTGCAACACAGTACGCATCACCTATTGTTTCCACCTGCAGCAATCAGACAAAATCAGAGTGTTATGGCGTGATAATGAGAGGGGAACCCTACCATTAGGGTTGCAATCAAATACTGTTGCTTAAAACATGTGAGCAAAACATCCATAAATAAGCAATTAGAAAAAAGAGCATAATTACCTGAGTCTGCAAACAGGTGCAGTCAAAACCCCACACGCAACAGCAAAATGGTTTATCCCCATTATAACCAAAGAAGATTGTCTAGAACAGTGTACGGCATCAGCTGAGATATGATAATACTCTCCCATAGCAGTAACACAGAAAATTGCATTTTTCTAAATGAGAAATTGCTTGCAGCTTCATTTCATACTATCCTGGCTGAGTTTGCTGTTGGGTAAGAATAGTACCACATAATTATAATTTGTAATTAGTATTTAATATGCTAGAAAATTATATCAGGAAGAGAATTAGAAAAAGCAAAACATCACCATAAAAAACAGTGAAGACTATCTAACTTCTCATTAGTGGGTAGCTCTTCCTGGTATAATTTACCAATATTGCTACAGACTTTTGACTGCACCTTTGTCCCTTATTTTCAAATAAGAATTGATGTCTCTCTCTACTATGCAGGCTATCTTACTCTGCATTCCCTACCTGCAGGCATGAAGTTCAGCAGACTGAGCCCTCTGGTCTCTTCAGGCAGGCCTTACTGCTCTCTTATCCTGATTTGCTTTAAAAAGAGCTGGCCCCCAGGCGGAAGAAGGAGCAAAATATTTTGCAGATGCCCTCTGGCTCTGGGTAAAGGCAGCCTGAGAAACACTGCAGCCCTCAAGGTCTGCAGCTTTATTTACAGCATTGCAGTTTGCAGTCTGTTTGCTCATACATCTGTAACATTCTCGCACAAAATCCATTAACACCAGCCCAAACAGACCTCAAGGACTAGTTTAAGTTTTGTGACATAACTCATCTGGCTTTCACCCTGCACACAACACTACAGGAATGCCAGAAAATGCTTCAGTAAGGGTGAGAAGAAAGCAAGCACTGAGAAAGGGAGTTATTCAGAGAATAAATGTAGCTGTTTCTTCTCTCTGCAGAGAATCTACTAAGTAGTAGACCTGGACTTCTCAGATTAATTTCAACTCTTGATTAATTGGAAATAGTATTGCAATACAAATTGAAGAAGTACCTGAAAAAGTAACTATTACATGTGAATGTACCCATAGCATGAACCTAGAACCTAGATGTATGAGCAAATAATTCCCACCACCAAAGTTAATCTGCTGCAAGCCCACCATGAAGTTTTCCACCTTAACCTTTCTGGCTGATGGTGCAGGAGGATTTAAATATAAGGAGGAAGCTGAGGGTGTCTCACGAGCTGAGACAGCCATTAGATCTCCTTCAACACCTTTGAAAGCTCCTAATAGTACTTGAACATAGAAAAAATATGTAGGAGCAATCAATACTGCTGCGTGCCTGCCAGTTTTACCCAAGGATATGTGTAGACAAGAAGCATACACTACCAATGCCCTGCAGTTTAGGAGTTTGTTTCTCCAAAGACAAATGGATGGGCAAGAATATTGCAATAGTTATAAAATGTAGAAACTGGACAGAAAAAAAAACCCCAAAACAAGCACAGTGAGAAGTATCAGAAGTGAAAATGAGGAAGAAACAGAGGTTTAAAAATGTTCTAAATTGGAGGAAGCAGTAGCAGAATTCCATTGTCATTCTTCAAAATCATGAATAAACATCAGTAGGAATACACTCAAGGTGTTACTACAGAAAGAGCTGAGTCTATGATGTCAAATACAAAAATTAAATACAAATTCTGCTCCCTGTTGAATGACCTAAATTCAGAATTACTTTTCCACTAAAGTTGGTTGCATAGATGTGGGATCATGTACTTTTCCTGCAGTGTTCAGACAAAACTTCTTATTTTGTTAGCTTCTTCCTCCTTGGAAATATCCATAGCTGTAATTTAACAGCTAAATTTCACACACTGAATGTACTGTACCACCAAAAAATGGGACTCATAATAATCTCTATATAAAAATAAAAAATATAATGATGCCATTACTCTTTAAAGTGCTTGTTCCTGTGGAGTTCATCTGACAGCAATACTGGAGAACCAGGGGAAGGAATACAACTCTTAGACTGACCTGATAGTTTAAACTGAATGTGATGAGTACTGACAGGCCTGTCTAACGTTTTATCATTCTGTAACCCTATTTACAGTCACATACTAAGATTTCCCCAACTAAGCATTTAAGCTGAAATTTTCATTATGAGTACCTGCACCAAACTTTAACCTTGATTCCATCCTTCTTCAAAATCAGATTTGACAAATCTTCCAGAAGTTCCAGGAGTTCTTGTAATTCAGACTGTTCAAGGCATTTTCATTTGGTCCACTTGTATGGAGTCATAAAATCATGTAATGATTTGGTTGGGACATTTCAAGACTATCTAGCTTCAGCTGCCCAGCCATGGACAGAGATACCTTCCATTAGACCAGGCCGCACAAAGCCCCATCCACCCTGGGCTTGAACACTTCCAAGGATGGGGTCATCCACAGCTTCTCTGAGCAACTGTTTCAGTGTCTCAATACCTTTATTGTGTAGAATTTCTTCCATATATCAAATACAGTCACTTTTGGTTCATAACCAATGACTGTTGCCCTGTAACAATAGGCCTTGGTAAAATTCTCTCCATCTTTCTTATAAACCCCATTTATACATCAAAGGCCAGTCACAAGATCTTCTCTTTTCTAGGCAGAACAACCCGACTCTCTCAGCCTGCCTTCACAGCAGAGGTGCTCCAGCCCTCTGGTCATTTTTGTGGCCCTCCTCTGGACTCTCTCCAAGACATCCATGTCCTTTCTGTGCGTAGGACACCAGAGCTGGATGCAGCATTGCAGGTCGGGTCTCACCAGAGCAGAGCAGAGCAGAGCAGAGCAGGAATCACCTGCCTTGACCTGCTGGCCACTTTTTTTTTTTTTTTTTTTTTTTTTTTTTTTTTTTTTATGCATTCCAGAGTATGTTTCGCTGTCTGGGCTGCAAGTACAGATTGCTGGCTCACGTCTAATTTTTCACCTACCAATATTCCCAAATCCTTCTTCAGAGAGATGGTCTCAATCCATTCATCCACCAGTCTGCATTAATAATAGGGATTCCCTGACCCAGATGCAGAACCTTCACTTGGCCTCGCTGAACTTCACGAGGGTATATGAGGACATTTAAAATAGAGAACGCAACACGAGTGATACATCACACTTCAGAATTTCAGGCTGGGCTCCTGAGTGAGTCAGATGCACACAGGGAAGAAGGGAATTTCTCTTGCCTCAGCTGAGGAGTAGCAATTGGACTAGAAACACAAAGCACTGCTTATAGCTTGCTTCAAAGTATCCTCTGGGTAGACCCTGAAACTGTGCGCATCAGAGAGCAACTTACTCCATAAATATTCAATGTCAATAGGATTAAAAAAAAGGAAATCACTACTCAGAGTGTCTAAAAATTGCTGCACTCAGATCTATTTGATACTCTTCAAGATGATGATATACAGCAATAAAACCCCAGAGGAAATCTCTACCATGTGATAAACTAGATTCTGAGTTTTTGACTTTGTAATGTGACTTTTAAGATGCATTAGTAGTAGTATATTTGATTTTTATATCCTTCCTAGATACATATGCAGGAAAAGATATTTTGCTTTCAGTCTTGTAAGACTGGAATGCCTTATCCTGCTTATTTATAAAAGATAAATATATTCTGTTCTGAATATTTTTCTAAAGTCATATTTGCATATGACCGGCAGTTTACCATTAATAAGACATAGTATATTTTTTCCTAATTAAATTATAGGTTTTTTATGAATCCAAATAGTTCTAGCTACTCACTGATTGCCTGGCCTGTTACCAACTTTTCATCCCTTTTCACTGATTTACACTTACCATAGCCAGCTTCACAGGAGTTTTCATTAACTGGGAATTAATACACAGCACCATAGAAGAGAAGTTGAACTTGGAGTTCAAAATTAGACCAAACATTAAAAACTGCATAATAGAATTTTTATTCTTAACTAACAAATGAAGAATCCAGGAAATACTGCAGCTACTTACACTGCTATACAAAAGCCTCCTCTAAAGCATTCTGTAACTCTCAAGTCATTGAAAC
This sequence comes from Cettia cetti, assembly GCA_013401135.1. Classification (NCBI taxonomy): domain Eukaryota; kingdom Metazoa; phylum Chordata; class Aves; order Passeriformes; family Sylviidae; genus Cettia; species Cettia cetti. Next base: position 78,834 of record VZUI01025216.1, on the reverse strand, counting down.
TGCCCAAATGTTTTCCAGTCAGGCCCTCAACAAATCCGTATTAAAGCTAATAATTAGTTGAAGTGGTTGTGTGTACTCTACAGTTTAGGAAAATTTCTAGACAGTTATCCCAACACTGCTGAATACTGAAGAGTGATAATGCATGACACTTGCAGCAGGAAGCAAATATCTTCTGCTTTTGAGAAGTCATTTTCTATATACCCAGCTTCTGCTAGTCCTCAGTAGATACTGCATGTCTGCTTTGGATGTGAACAGTAATTTTTACAGAACACCTTCTGTAACCCTACAGTAATTTTCTTGCAGTCATTTTTCCTTAATTCACAACCATTTGAGATCGAATATGATTTGCAGATCAGTTTGGTAGCACAAAAGTCAGAATGTAATTTCTCCGATTGTAAAGTGTTCAGAGAACAGAGATTAATAACCTGATCCCTGGGCTGTTCCAGCAGGTCTCTTCCCACTACCAGTACCTAAACTTTGTGATGTCTTTCGCTATTAAACTGAGAAATTGGAAGTTTTAGCCAATGTTCCACGGATATAAAGTCAGGGTGTTGTTTCAGTGACAGTCTTTAAGGGAAAATGTGGTGCATTGAATAATATCCCTGCTTTGTATCTTTCATCCCGAATTCATGAATTTGCAATAGTCATTAAGTTCCTGAACTCCAGGAAGTAATGAAGGAACTGAAGTGTCACACTTCATTTCCCAGAGTGACATACATGGGGCAGAGATACTATTTTGAAGTGAAACCTGAAATGGCAGGCTAAAGATTTTTCACCTAAAATACTCAGAAATTCAAACCATCTAATGAGTCCTACTTCGAACCTTTTTCAAAACACAGCTTGGAAATAAACATAAAAAATATAATTGCAGGGGTCACTCTGTTGCAATTCGAATCTGAAATTCCTACTTCAATCAGAAATATTAAATATACTGAAAGAAGTAGCTGGAGGGAGAACTGGCTCTAGTTTTAGTCCTGTTTCTCTCAGCAGGTTTCCTGTGAAAGCCTAATATACAATTTGTATTAGAACTATTACAATGGAGTATTCGCTGAGTGCAGCTTGTGTACTTTTAATGAGTTAAATTATACTCATATCAATAAGGCTTGTTTACAATCCAAATAAAATGCATACCAAAAATGGGTCTGAAAATGCAAAAGTTGCTGTCTTTTTTCAGGAAGAAAACCTATTTTTAAGAGCTTGTCTTGTAGATCATTCACCTTCATCTGAAAGGTACTTGTGTATTATTGCTTTCATCTCCAAAATACTCACAGGGCTGCATACATATTTACTATCTCACTCATAAGGGTACTAATTTTTAGTACCCATTTAACCTAAAATAATTTATGTCACTGTCCTTTATAGCCTGTTCAATGGTGGGATTTTTTCAAAATAAATTGGAAGTAAAAAATGAGACTGCCTTCCAGCTCAGGATAAAGAACTACAGGATACTCCTGCTACACACAGATGACCAGAATAAAGGATTACTTTGGAAAGCAAATATGTAAGACTTGCATATCAAATATTTGTTCAAGGCTTCCTCGAGAAAAGGGTCATGTTTGAGGAAAAAAATATTATGCTGCTTAATTATTTTTTGTGTGTATTTTCCACTGACCTATATATTACTGAAATATATAGGTAATCTATATAAGTGTATCATACACATAAAGTTTAGATAGAATAACCAGACTTAGATATTCTTCAGCCATGTCTTGATTTCTTACCCTTCTTTTTATAGAATAACAGATGTTTCTTCCAACTGAGTTTCCATATGCATCAAATCCCACTTGTGGTCTTGCCCCTTTCTGCTGTTTTAATCACCAGAAATATTTCTGCTCAAGTAAGTATGTGTTCATAATCACTGTAATTTTAAGTTGGCAAGGAAATTTGGAATATTAAACAATTTCTCTATGCTCCACACCCTGTTTGTAGACACGGTGTACAAAGTGTATATGCTATATTTAGTTGAAGAGAAGATTATTACTAAATTGTTTCTTATCACATATGAGTAATCTGCCAATTGCCTGAAACTATCCTACTGCTGGGAGATACTCTATAAAACTTTGTTTTATAAAACTGAAATAATAACAAACAGCAGTTGCAATTACATCAGTTTCCTCTTAAAGAGCTTGAAAGTGAAGAAGACAGAAATAATGAGCAGGGAAAGGGGTAATGCTTTAGCTAATCGCAGTTTAATGCTCTTCTGTTCATCACTTAACTATTCTCTCCGAGAAAACTAACTTTCCTAGTTTGTTTGTGGTCATTTTTCTATCTACACAGAAGAGTATTATTCTCCATCTTAATCTGCCTCTCCTTTTTCCTGTTGCAGATGCATGTTTACCTTCTCTCACCAAAATACAAACACAGCATTCTCAGTGCATAAAATGTGTACTGAGCAGTTAACCCTTTTCAAAATACAGTATGCAAAAAAAAAAAAAAAATCTAGAATTTTAAAATATAGCTGTCTTTTGTAGCAAAATCTGTGAGGTGTTTTCCCAATAATAACATTATTTGCACCTGCATCAACCTACAGTTGATACCAAACTGGGGAGATAGCTCAATTGTCAATTTTCTCTAGGGCTGGGCTGCCATCCTGAGTGACATGTACAGGCAGGATGAATTGGAAGCTTATGAAATTCAGTAAGGTCATGTGCAAAGTCCTTTCCCTGGGACAGAATTTCTCTGGAACTGATACAAACAACTTCCTGAAGAGCGGCACTTTGAGAGAGACCCTGGGGGTCTTGCTGGGCAGCAAACATCAGATGGGCCAGCAGTGAGTCCTGGGAGCAAAGACAGCCAATGACAGTCTAGGTGTATGAACAGAGACCATGGAAGTGACAACCACCCCCTGCTCAGCACTTGTTAGACACAGATACCACATCCACTTTGGGGGTCCCCAGTGCAAGACGGAGATTGATAAACTGGATCCAATTCACTAGGGGCAAGCAAGACGGACAGGGCTGGAGCACCTGGGAAAAAGGGCTGGGAGAGCTGAGCTTGTCCAGACTGAAGCAGAGATAGTTTCATGGCACTTGAGGGGATAGAAGTGGGATCTTCACAGTGGTGGAGGGTGAGAGAGCACGAGACAAAACATCAGCATCCTTATGGATCAGGAAACGGGGAAACCCGTGAAACTGGCAACAAAGTCTTACTTAGATAAAAAGAAACTTTTTAAAACACTCAAGCATCTGCAAACAGTGAAGATTTTCACAAATGCTTCAGCAAATATGGGGATATGGAACATAATCTTTTTATTTTAGGGAGTAAATCTCAAAATTAAAATGCTAGAAAGAAGCGTGCTCTGTGTGCCTGACATTTCCTAAGTAGCTCACAAGGCATGTGGTACTTCTTCAAGCAGCCACATACAGTACTATCAAGCACAGATCAGTATAACGCACTATTTCGGCAGATCTAAGGTAATCCAAGCTTTAACTATATGGTATATTCTGTTCCCAAATATAGATATTAATTATGTTACTAATTGTTTCAATGGGACTGAGCAATTATGAGGTGTTTTGACAAAAATAATCACATTCATTGTATCATTTATAGAAAGTCAAGCTCCGAATTAATCACCAAAGTGTTCTAAGGGACCCTACTGAGACACAACAGAATATCCGTGCTCACTGGTGACGCAAGTTACTCCAGTGGCACAATAACAAAAATCAAAGAAAGTAGGAAGAAATAACTTGGGTGGATGCTGATTGTATGAGAGAAATTAAAATGCAGTAAAAATTCCTTTTGCCCAGCCAAAATACACTCTATGCATTAACCATCACATGGCATCCAGCTATAACATTATTAAATAACTATACAACACATGAAAAGTAGACGACACTAGCAGGGAAGAAGCAATATTTCAGCGGCAGCTGCATCTTAGAGACTGTAAGCTGCTAAGATGTAGCAACTGTAATCTACACAGGTGAGATTCAGTTCACCTAACCAGAAATATGTCTAATATAGCAATTTGAATATGAGTTACTCACTCCCAATTCTCTCCATAATCAACAAACTGAATGGGAACTCTTGCATCTGACCTGTGCTAAGAACCTCCTTCAGAAAAAAATAAATCTCACACTTAAAAAAACCCCACACCCTATAAAATCAAACTTTCCTCTGTTGACTGTGAGGATAAGTCTAAATTATTAATTCTATGCTAAAAGTAGCATATTTTCACCTCTATCTCAGAACTGTAGAAAAGAAAGAATTAACAAGATGATGTGAAGAGGCAGAAGGGCAGATTGAACCTGGAAGTTCATAGAGACAGTTCATTTTAAAAGAAGGACACGGCAAGTTCTGCAAAATCAAACAGTCCTTTAGGAAAGCTGATCTCTAGATTGTCAGATGAACCAGTGGAAAAACTTTCTGCACTCCATGGATCATTTTCCTTTCCAGTCTTTGAGATTAATCCAGAACAGCATTTATTTGAGATATGAACCTTAAGTGATTCTTATGATGACCTCAACAACAAAATCAATGCCTTCTAGCATCTTAATTTTGATTTGAAGACCTGGATTTCATTTCTAAAGGAGCAAAGTCAGAGTAAGTTCTATACGTACTCCTCAGGCTAGACTTACTGGAACACATCTTAGCTTCCTGCACACCCAGGCTACATTTCCATATAAATATTAAAGGAGATGGTTTTTTAAGTTTCATCCCAGCAGGAGCCAAAATTCAGGATGTGAATGGACATGGCACGGGAAATTATCAGGAACTACAGTAAAGTCCTATTCTTTCACAAAATATTCATTATCCTGTTTATCCATATTTCATTCCATCTGCAAGACTGAGCTACACAGTACCACAAAACTATGTATTTCTTATATGAAACCTGAAATGTCTTCCCTCCAAAGGAATACAGTGAAATTTAGCCTTAAGATTAAATTCTTGTAAGTATAACTGTAAAGAAAACCTTTGAAGCTATTAGTATCTCCCAAAGGGCTTTTCTTTCATCTGTTTTCTGCCCTAAGTTGTACAGCAAGAGAATAAGGCAAAGGCTGTGGTATATGGCAACATGGTGCTTCAGACTTATCATTTGGGTTTCATTATTCCTGTCCATGACTTCTAGTCCAGCAGCAAACAGAACAATTTTTAACTGGTATGGGACAAAGACTGAAGAAAATGGAGATTCTCTCCATTCTAGTTTTAAGTCAGCAATCTCAGGACTCATCACAGGAACAATTTGATATCCATATTCTACCTTAAGATGTCATTGACATCTCCCATATTTCCTTCTACCCAAATAGTTCTCAGAGTATCTCTGCAGATCAGTAATAACCTTACAATGTTCTCATTCATGATGGAACTCACATTATCAAGCGCCAGTAACACAAAAATGAAGCTTCAATTCAATCTACTCATCTATACTCTTTCTGTAGTAACTGAAGAGAAAAACAAATTTTCAAGGCATGACATATTCCATCCTGAATTCTGTAAACCTCTTTTTATCCCATTTAGTACAGCAGGATGCAAATGTGAGTATCTTTGCTTAATTGCCTGCATCCATGCCCAGACTGTCATTTGATATGAAAGATCCCTCCTATGTTGTCATCAGCATCCTTTTCTGGGCATTGCCTGAAAAACAGGTTCATGTGGGTCACAGGCTTAGTTTGTGAAACTCTCAGAAGACTCTAGAGGAGCTCTGTGCCTTTGAAAGTGCACCACAGTGGGCATGTTCCTGTACCCCAAGCCAGAAAAAGGACTGCATGAGTGGGCTGACTGCTAATGCTACGATACCATTTGTCAGCGCAACAGCAAGATCCTGTTTAGCTCAAAAAAGTCCTGGATCCTGCCATGCATATTTTGGCATGCAGGTCACTGGATATTATTAATCACTAAGTGGAGGGAGAGCAGATTTGAGGTATTTTGGGCAGCTTATGGTACCAAGATTTGAACAAATCATTTAATCTAAAATACAGATTCTAAGGAAAGAAAAACCAAACATGCTGGAGGGAAACCAGAGAAGGTTATTTCCCTGAGACATTAATAAGTGTGTGTACTCTTTCTCTGGAGGTGGTGTAACTGCAGTTCAGAAAAAGCCTCCTCTGAGCTTGGCCTAGATATTCTTCATCCAGAGATAGGTCTAGATCCACATTTCTGTCCACACTGCAAAGAGTGAATACTGTCCTTTTTCAAATTAAACAACACCTCTTTGATTTTTTGCTGTTGTGTAAATACAGATTAAGGTCTAATCCTGTTTACATTTTAAAGTTTTCTCTAAGTTTTTTCTACTGCAAAGATTTGTCAGCAAAGCTTTGAAACAGTTGAATTCTGCAACACTGTTGAAGCTTAACAATATTAGTCAGCAGTAAAGCACTATTTATAGATTTCCAAATCTCTAGTATATTATAAAAAACTTTCTACTTTGGAAATGATAATAAAGTTTTCAAGACAGGATGTGAGATTGCACTTGTTTTCAAAGAATGTCCTTCAGTTTCTTCTTTCACTCTCTTAGCTTCTGTCTCTAATGTTTTCAAAATCAACTCCTAGGCAGTAAAATCTTGTGCCCAAGTTTCAAGGTAACTTTGCAACACTTCTATGACATGACATTGTGCTTTTGGAAATACTTCAGGAAAACTCCTCCCATGTGAGAAGGGATAGATCACAGGCGTCCACCTATGAAGTTCAGAACTCTATTCTTCTAGTAAAATTCATTTTTTAAAAGAAGTGACTTCCTATAAAACCAAGCTCCTTTCCCAGGAGCCTAATTAAGAAGCAGTTGCTCTTACCAGGCCTGAGGGCATCTTATTTTTAGTGAATGATGTTACATACTGGCAAGTTCAGGAGCATTTTGCAGGAAAAGCTGTATTTGAATTCTTTCTACAGCACCTACTTAGCAGTCTAAAGCACAAATCTTTCAGTGTGCAATATATGGAGGAACTCTTTCATCTACACTGTAATTCAGAGTGCTACTTCCTTTACAGAAGAAGAAAGACAAATAGCATTTGCCATGTAGAATTACTACCTAGTATCTTAAAAGCGGGGTTTTTTTCAGTAGCTAAAAGAGTCATGCCAGAAGACTTGCAGTCGGCATGACATCAGCATCACATTTGCACACAACAGCCATGGAATAAAAAATCCATAGTGTATAAAGGATTTCCTTCTCCTGTAGGAAAATATGAAATTGCAAAAATCAGACCAATTATCTCTGATGAACAGAAGTCTTCCTGGCTGGCATTCTGCCTTATTGCAATGTCAAAGTGCAGAACTGCTTAACAAAATAAGAAAATATTAAAATAATCATGTATGACCTAAGACACACAGTTTAATGTGACTGTCCCTCTCCTGATCTAAGTGTGGTCTAACTTGCTATAGGTATGCCCAGTATTTAAACCCCTACTAAACTAGAACATCTTCCTCATGGTTATAGAAGCTTTAATTTATGTGTCCTGAAATTCATATGTTATCTAGTTTCTATTAACTTACTTTAGTATCCTCCATGTTCACTTAAATAATTTAATAAATTAAGGTACAGTTATGAATGCTATTTGCTTGAATGAAAATGTTGCATCTTGGTACATGAAAGTCCAGCCAGACTGCTTAAAAATTAAAAGAGCCAAAGCAGATGGAATGTGAAATTAGTCTTCTCCAGTCCCTCAGAGGTACTAAAATTTAGAAAGTGGAAAAACTGGAGAGAATAAAGCAAAGGACATAGCATCAATGAGACCTGTGTGCTGCAAGAGGGAATGCCCATAGTCGTGGTTCCTGTCTGGCCACAGTATCTGGGCTTGCTCCTCAATTTGCAGCAGGGAGGACACCCTTCTTGGTCCTATTCAAGTTAAAGGGCAGCTTATAGCCAGGCTTCACATACAAACTTGGAAAGTGCTCCCAGGACCTGGACATAGACTCTAAGGCTCCCATGCAACTTGAGAGAAATGGACCAGGGCAGTTAAAAACAAATGTGCGCATTCCAGATGAGAGAAAATTGAGAGAAAATACAAAAAAAAAAACACAAAACAAAAAAAAAAAAGGTATTATAGAATTATATACAAGTATGGTATTTGGGAAGAAGTAAAGTAGTTATATACAGAAACAGAAGTCCTAGGCTCTTCAGAGGATTCTTGGGTGATGTATTGCAGGAGAACATGCACAGATGTTTTAGTGCTTTGTGCAGGGCTGTATGTTTATAAAGCAAAGAATAACTCTTCTGGAGTCGAGTGTCTGTTTGCTTCATTTGCAGATCTCCCTGAAGACAGAAATTGTAAATTGTCCACAAGGCTGGAGAAAAATATATGTTTAAAGTAATAGGAAGTCTTAAAATATTTTTGAGCTCTTGGGTGGTGTTGCACCAGATCTGCAGGAAAAATCCGTGAAACATTTTGTGTTTCTTTTTTTTTTTTCTTAGGGTTTTTTTTTTCCTTACCTTGACCCAAGAACACCTCTGAGTTCCCCAAAGAGATAGCTGCCCTGGCTTTGCTCTACCCTCATACTGGAGTGAGACATGCCAATGTGCCAGCAATTCCAAGTATGGGCAAAGACTCCAAGGCGGAGAAAGTGTCATAGTTGGCCCAAAGACAGGAGAAAGAATGTTCAAGAGCCCTCTGTGGTGGGACCCAAACAAAGCAGCGTGTTGAAGGCAGCTCTACCAGGCTGGGTGGCACCATAGAGAGAACGAGCTTCTGGGTAATGGAAATTTTTTCCTATAGCCCATTTTCATCTATTACACACTCAAAACTCACTGACTTCAAGCTATCAGGAAGAAGCAACACCTAGTGCACTGGTAATCCTCAGAACTGCACCATTCCATTTTTTAAAAAAGGTATCTTGTAATATTTTACATGTATCATATTGCTCATGTAAAAGTATCACTATCATTTTACAGATCTTAATCGCATTTCCTGCATTTTGCAAATGCCTAAGCTGAAGTTTAGAAATTCAAAACTTCTCAAAATGGCCATGTATTTTCATAGAACCTAAAAGGTTAAAACTGTATGGAAAGATGGCAAAAATAGTGGCCATAGATTTTACATAAAAACTTGAAGACTATGTTTTTTAACTTATGAAACATAAAGCATGGAAAACTTCAGAATAGTCTGAAGGTCACAACCCTGTTTACTGAAGTACTCTTAAGTCATTATAGTACTGACAGTAAAGTTGAGAACATGTATTTGAGTACGGGATGTATTAGTTCTCAAGTGGGGAAAATCATGGTACTGAGAATGTACTAGTATTTCTGTAAAATGAATACAGATTTCTGCAACTTAAACTACCAGTACAGAAATGCAATGCAATATGTGTAGAAAATGGGAGTTTAAAACTACGTTCCTAAAAGCATTATATCATAATCTAAATATAAACAACATTTTTCAAAACTGGTGAGTATCAGTCTCAAATGATTGCAGGACAGTCCAGATTTCCCATCATTTTTTAGTCTAGGGTCTTTACAACGAGGAAACATTAAGGCTGTATACACTGTTAGGCATATAAAATCAGAAAACAGAGATCTAACGTACTAACTGTATCATGTTGCCAGGAATAAAAGCCCAGGGAAGCTGTGTGTGGTACCACTCAGAGAGCGTGACAGTTTAGCCAAATAATGAAACCAAAAAGAAAGCAGGAACTCACAAAACAAAGTTGTGGATTCTGACTGTAAAATGAATTATATAATTATATTGTCTTATATAAATACTCAATAAACTTTCAATTAAAATTTCTATGATGAAGATATATAGCAAAGAAATTCCGGCAGCTGACTACAGTTCATTTTCAAAAAAAACATTTAGGACTCTCTGCTTATACAAGGAAAGTGGGACTTAGCACTTCACAGAAAGTGAAGCATAGTGTCAGGAAAAATCTGCAATGTCTTCAAGGACAAATTCTACCTGTTTAGAAAAAGGACAAAGAAACTAACACCTACAAGATCAGGCTTGGTTCTGCTGTTTGGTTTGACATTACCAAGTCAACATATAAAACCATGCAGTCAAAAACACATGCACAATAAATGCTGCCTTTTCACAGAAGTAAAAAGGTGCAAGAGGAAAATGTTTCAGAAAGGAAACTAAGGGGGAAAGAGCTGAGACAGCAGGCCTACAAAGGCAGAAGGACTCAACAGGAAACGTATTTTAAATGAGCCAGTGTCAAATATGTATTATGTGAAAGAGTAAGAGAAGCTGTGGGAAGATTTCAGACTGCAGGGTTAACTTTAAAATGCCAGAAGACATGGCTGCAGCATATCTAAATAGCTTATTTGATCAAGATATGGCTTAACTGAAGCATCATTTCCCAGTACTTGGCTGATAACAGGAACTCAGACGCAGAGAAAAACAGGTCAAAACAGTCAGGCCAACAAATACATATTTTATCCAAAGCCACAGCTTTCAAAATGTACTGAGATATCTCTCCCATGACTTCTGCTCCTGGAGTCCATGCTTCTACTTGCATGTCCACAAACACCAGCTTGCCAAGCATCTGCAGCTACACTGATCTGAAATGCACTCCCTGCTTGACTTTTTCTCACACTCCTCAACTCCAAGCCCAATATAATTAGCTCTAATAGTCAGCAGCACCAGTTTCCAAATGCATCACCAGGTCTCAGTTCTTTCACCTCTTTCTTCTTCTGTGATTATCATGAACATGTCCCTCCTAATCTTTTCACCAAGGCTGTACGTCAGCAGATTTTTTCCCAGGTTTCACTCTCTAAAACACAGATTCTTCTAGAACTGTCACCCAGGCTCATAACACCATGAATCTCAATTACAGCAATGTTCTCCCTCAGCCTGGACAAATGTTATCTGTCATCATTGCTATCCATTCCAAATGCTGCTATAAAATTCATTTTCTGAGCCCATCCTCTGTCTGTGTCATTCTTACCTGTGCCTCCATCTACTGGATAAGCTTTCCCTACCTCATCAGTTATGGCTACTTACTTTGATTTCCAAGAAATTTCAAAGTCTAACCCATCACCCTACAGCTCTCTTCAAGCATTTCAGTCTTTATCCAAGAGCTCATTTTGCTTGCCCTCTATGTTTGACAAGTTAAATATGAGGATCTTTGTTCTTTCTGTGCCATATTTCTCTCTAAACATCCCTGGACAAATAGCATGAAACAAATGAAAATATCAGGTTCATTGCCAGATTAGAAGTAGTGAGGTACTGAATACAAAATTCTGTAACAGTAAAGCTGGGTAAATAATTTACAGCATGGAATTTATTTATGGCATTTTACTTAATTTTCTGATAATTTTCTGTTTACCAAATGGTGAATTTGGTATTCAGATGCACCAATGTGGTAGTTTGGAAAGGAAGTGATAATCTTTGCAAATTATTCTTGCCATGCTGCTTAAAAACAAGCAATTTTAAAAACTGATGTATTTAAGTCACATGATAAATTTATGTAGCCTAGTTACATGAGGATATCTTTGAGGAGGGCTGGGTACAAATAGTAGTGATTAAGTATCTAAAATTCACTACCTGACAATAACTTCTAAAATCATAATTGTTGTGGTGATCATTCCTAGCAATAAAATTTGCTTCCAGAATATCATCTGAAACAAATGAAAAATATATAACCACGCAAGCTATTTTCACTTTAAAATGCAAATGTTTTCTTTCAAAAGGATTGCTATTTTATTTTAAGTCTGAAACAAAAAGGGTTCATTGCTTGAGATTTTTCATTCTGTAGTCCTAAAGTGAGTCATTTTTACTTAACCCCTCAGAATTTTTTTTAGACTTCTGGTTAGAAAAAAAATTAAAAAACATTTGGAGGAGAGAAAAAAGGTACATACAGCTCCAAAACAGCCAAACGGCACACTGCCTTGCTCATGAGTGGGAATCAAGGGAAACATAGACAGGGTCCAGGGATGGGGGGAGTAGGGAGATAAGGAAAATCCAGGATGGAAGGATCTGAGGGGCAACTGCCTATATTATGGCAGCAGCAGAGATAAGGGTGTTAGAGCTGTAAGCCATTCTTCCACAGAAAACCAGGTTTTATTCATACTTTTGCTCACACAATTACATGGGAGTCTTGACATGGAAGTGCTTTTCTTTTTACAAATGTATAAATCCTATCTTGCCTATCTCAACAGCTATGACCTTATTTCACTGGTCAGGACAGTCTTATCATAAAGTAACATCTTTCTAGCCACAGTAGCCCAAAGCTAGGTGAAAGGCAGAAAGCTATGGTCAAAATGATGTAATATTCATGACCTAAGCATAAATATTTCTTCTTAGTGTCCTCTCAGGACTCAACCAAGCTTCTTTACAGTTAGATCATAGAGTTTGGCATACTTTATATCCTATTCCCATGCAATCACAATTTTCAACAAAGGATATTCTGAATGCTTCAAAACAGCCGAAATAATCACCTGGGAGCACAGTGAGTACACCCATGTGAATACACAGCACGTGAAGCAGGGTCATCAGGTATCCCTCCTGACTCTGGCTCAGAAGTTCCTCAAGTCCTGTTCTTGAAGCTGGGTCATAAACTAGTGCAGCAGCATTAGAATAACACAAACTGAGATCACACTCACCATCTTCTCTGAGAGTATCACCATAACAATTTTCAAATGAGGCTGGTACCTTCCACTGCATTCATGTCCCAAGATGGCCTTTGGCTTCTGAGCATTAGTAAAACAAATCCCTAAACCAGGAGCCCAAAAGTTCTTTCCAGTGTGCTTGTTTATTTTGGTAAACTGCCCTACCCACCTTTAGCTATACCACTTTCAGTTCTATCTGTGGTATATGCTGTAACTTTTCAGCCATGATTATTATTCAGGTGGGTAGTAATTATTTTTTCAATTCCTTTTAAAGTGCAATTAAAGGCTAAAAATGAAAGGAGCAGGACACTTGTGAGACTTTTTTCTCTCCAGCCTATCAACGAACTGTATGAAATAGTTTTCAAACCTCAAGTATATAATAAAGTCAATATATAATTTTACAACCACATCTCTTTTCTCTAGTGCATTAACTTCTATCACAAAATTAAAGGCATTCCATAAACAAAACAGTCTGCAGGTTTCACAGGAGAATTACACTGCTAATATCTTCAGTGCGTTTATTAAATTCTACCTCCCTTGTTTTTTCTCTCAAATACATACTGGACACCAAATCCATTTAAGAGAAGAGGAGTTCTCTAGTGGCACCAACGTGTGACATTTCCTTTGGAGCATGGCACAGCAATGTCCCATTCACTGCATTTACTATGCATAGACATCTGCTGTCCCCTTCCTGTTTTTCAGTGGAAGCTGAAGTTTCTTATAATAACCATTTTTAATGAATTCTCTGATCTTTATGGAAAATTTTAGTTCTTTCAAGGGAAAGATAAATGCCTAAACCCTAAACCATTCAAGTTGAAAGCAAGTGCCTTCCAGGAGCTGCAGCTTGGGTTAGGATTCATCATTGTGCACTTGTCATTAGGATGTGTCATCTAAAGGAAACCAGGCTATCATACAGGAGATGTATATTTCTATAATAAAACAGGAATATGAGGCCTTTATTCCCATGCGAGTACCATCACGACAGTTTCATACCAAAACATTTGAGTTTCAATGGTCATATTTCAGAACTGGGGTTTTTTTGCACATAAAACAAAAATATTGCCTTCATATTTTTCTAAGGACGGGCTGCAATTTAGGAAGAGAGCTACTGGGATTTTTTCTGCCTTCGTTTTGTTATCTTTTGCTAAGTTAGGACTTGAGCCATTACCTTGTAGATGTCAAGGAATCCACACTGGTGGTCGAAGCGCGTGTAGAGCTCGTTGAGCATGCTGATGACCTGCATGGGCGTGCACTGAGCACAGATAGCAGTGAAGCCAACAATGTCTGAGAAGAGCATGGTGACATCATCAAACTTCCTGGCCTGAACCTGCTGCCCCTGCCACAACTGCTGGGCCACCTCTTCAGGGAAAATAGAAATAAGGAGATCTACAGTCTTCTTTTTCTCCTCTTCCAGGGCTTGGTGTGTACATTCTAGCGTTGCCTTCAGCTTATCCATTCGTTTTTTCAAGCCATCCTGTGCCTTTGCTTGCTCTCCAACCAATATGACATCACGAGTAGCATCATGGATAGGTATGTCCGAAAGATGAAGGCCTCGGCCCATCAGCTCATCCAGCTTGTCCACACAGGGGGAACCCAGAAACAAGATCGAGTTGGATTCCGGCACATGAATCATTTGTCCTTTAATTTCCATCACCTGTAAAATAAAGTTTTAAAAAAAGAGTTTAGACAAGGGGAAAATCAGCTTATAGATGTGGATCCTCCTTCTACTTTCTCAATCTTTTCAGCTGAAACAATTAACTGTAGTCTTTTATACAGAAGCCTCTTGCACTCACCTACTCAAGTAATGAGGCTCACAGTCTGCTCACCAATTGAGTCAGAAAATAACCTAAACTTACACAAAAGTATTCCCAAATCAGATGCTGATTTTATTTGTACCCAATTAAATAAGAAAGCAATAACATGCATTCTCAGAATAATGCATTCTCTAAATAATGCTCCTGGAATGTACCTGGCCTTACAAGCAAATGTCAGAGTTGTTCTTTCTCTGTTATTTAAGTATAAATTACAAAAAAGCAAAAAAATGTAAAGAGAAATTGCAACTGTCTGAAAGCAGGTGTGTGAAATTAGGTGCCTTCTGTTCTTTTGCAGCAAAATATCTAATACAAATCAATTGTGGGATTTTATAGAGGAATCAAATAAAAATAGGTGTGAAAAACAGCTCTATAAAATAACAAATAGCATGGAAATATCATAGGAGTCATCCTGTTTCCTGTTTTCCTTCTCATATATGCAGCAGAGTTGAAGGCTGACACTCAGAATCTGCATATTTCTTGGTAATAGAGATTCATCCAATTTGTATTTGTAGAATAGCAGAAGGTACAGTAGAGAAGGAGCGTCAGGTGGTTCATCACACTGGTTTACAGCTTTTGCATTTGCCTGGTAAATGGCTATATGTTTTGAGTGCTGTCCAAGGGTTGATATCACTGAGGCTGTGGATTGTTACCTCCTGCTCCATGATGGCAGTTGAGCACCAAACTACCAGACTGAAATGGACTCTGAAAACTAAATTAAATCAGACAAACTGTATCTCTTTGTAAATACAGCTTGCCATAGCCTCTGTCATGAAAAACAACACCATTTATACTTCCATTTCAGGACTGCATAAAGACAAGGGCAATACGGTGTTAGGTGATCTAAAATACCCAGAGATCTTACCCATAGGATCTCATAGTTAATACAGGCACAATACACAAACCTTGTGCATCTAAGCAGTGTTAGGCACCATAATGCCTTGTGTCTGTGTTTTCTATTCCACACAGTGTCTTGAAATGAAATGGTCTCCTCCAGTCACCATTCCCTACATCCTGTAGGCATTCACTTGCTGTCACATGATTCTCTTACCATTTAATCCTCCTTCCATCCATAATCCTACCAAGCAAAATAGAAAAACCTCCATCAGGGAATCCAGAGGTGTCTGTAATAATGATGTGATTTAAGTGTCCAGTGGCCTGAAAGCTCCTGCTGAGGTAACAGGTAATCCTACACAGTACTTCCATGTTTGGGGAGATATTAGGACGCTCCTCTTTCTATTAGGGTTTTTTGGTTTTTTTTTTTCACATCAGGTAATATGCTGTCATTGCATATGGTAACTCATGGTAACATGGGAATTGAGCCTATCTTGTCCCTATTGCCCTCTGCCTTCTCTGCTAGCAACCTAACATGCAGCTTCTGATGTCAGCCAACAAACTCAGCAAGTGGAAAAAAAAGCAAGTCATCAAAATTGCCAAATTTTCTAATTTATGTTCCTGCACACCTACTAATATTTACATTTCTAAGCCTTGCTTCCTCAGCTTCACTCTGGGACATTCATCTCTGTGAGAAAGCTAGTCACCTACCTACATGAGCTGATTTAATGATCCACGGCTAAGTGTTCTTCTTCTACTTTTGAAACATGGCTTCCTGGGAAATGGGAAGCGTTCTTCACTCATGCAGCCTCATGCTTTCAAAAGGGCACACACAAAATTGTTTGAACTCTGAAGTACAGGTTGCCAAATATGAAATACATGGTACAGCATTTCTAAATTCTCTTCCTATTTTGTTCCCCTGCGTCTGAGAGTTTTCTGTTTGTAGAATTTTGCTCTTGTGCAAAATAAGAGTATTTCATATTATCACTTGCCTCTTTCATCTCCAGGTGAAAACAGGGTGTTTTCAGCTCAGGAGGGGAGAGTGTAACCACAGACCCTGGCTGAGCCTGGGGTTGAGCTGCTTGTCAGCAAGGCAAGGTACCTGGCTTGGAGCAGTGTTTCTCCTGTTAACCTGCTGTGAGATCAGAAGAAAACAAATGCATCCGCCTGTGCTCCCACTTCGCCTCTGTCAATTTGAGGTGTTAAACTCTTTGATGTGATCTCGGTCTGTGTTAATATATTGTGCCAACCTTCCCTGAGTGGACTTTTCTCAGGAAACACTAACGGAGTAAATAACGTACCAAAGAGACACTTTGGAATTCTCTGCTCCACTTCTGGGTAACCCCAGGCAAATTATCAACCCTGACTTCTGATTGGGCCTTTCAGAGCAGCAGGAACAATGCAACTGACCACCCTGTAACACACTTTGAGACTTACGTGTGAAAAGCAATAAAAGACAGACAATCCTGTAAAATGCTTAACTAATAATAACCAAGTGAGCTGACCCCTTGCTTCAACAAGGTTGAGTGTTTCCAGTGCATTTTCAGAAACTTTTGCAAAGGCATTCTCCCTACACAACTGATTAACTTCCTAAAACTGTCAAAGGTTCAGTGATATTTCAGTTTTATTCCCTGAATATTATTATCACTTGTTCTGCTTAACAGGAATTGTTGATGTTTCCTATCACTTATTTCATGTTACATTAGTGATTCTGTCGTCCTGCTCTCCCTTTATGACTAATGGATGTTTAAGAAAATGGCCTGCCAGTTTCTTCAAGCTGCCAAATCAAAGAACAGGACAGCAGACAAAAAACTGTCCCAGCTTTCCACAGGAGAAACACTCAGGCTTTGTAAATAACAACAGTAGAGTAAAGACTGCATTACTCTTCTTAGTTTTTGCAAATCCCTTTCCTTTCCTAAGAAGTTTTAGAGGTGATTCAGACACTTTTTGGTAGACTTCAGTCTCCAACTGTGATCCAGTATGACCTCCATCTTTGATTTTTCTTGCTTCTTATACTCTTGTTTGTATTTTAAAATATAGCTGATGTTATAGGATATCAGGTTTGCCTGAAGCTTGCCATAGTAAGGTTCTGGGCACCTCCCCAAAGCTGGACATCTTCACACACCTGGACCATAAGCCTACAGGCAGTCAGGATGGCATCATCCATCTTTCTTGTAACCAGGGAAAGATGGGAACATTTCTGTCATCAGTTGTATTTCATTACTGCTACATTTCATTGCCTTCCTGTCTCTTTAATTATATTCCCACTGAATAAAATAATTCTACCATTTTCAGAGGACATTATCCTGATTTACAGTGGTGAAAGAGAACATTTTGAAAAGAGCAATTATATATCATATTTTACAGTCTTATATAGCTGTGAGATGACAGTGCAGCCTAAGTAGCTCCAGGATGAAAAACAACAAACCTATCGCTGAATTTTACTTCCACCGCAAACACACTGCAAAGAAAGGGAGAAAACAGTTCCTGATTCTAAGGAACTCTTTCAGCCTCTCTCGCCAAAGACTTAGCTCAGAAATACTGACAGATTCTCAAGCTGCTTTTTGAGAACATGGAGAGTCTCCTACTGAACAGTGCACCACTACTTCATTAGGTACACAATACCCAACACTCTGCACACCCTCTGCATAGTCTGGATGCAAGCCACCCTAGGACCAAACAGCTTATGAATCAAACGCCAAATCCACTGCCTAACCTTATGGGAAAAGCACAGGGAAAAGCTTCACTGGTTGCACTGAGTGAGGATACTACTCTGCACAAAGACGTATTTTGGAATAGTGACTGAGAGGAGAAATAACTGAGGGGTTACAAAGGATTTTCTTTCTAATTGGCAAGACCTTTTCTGCAGCCTCTGCAATGCATAAATTTCAATGGAGCTGCTCCTTTGATTTTGATCAGTGCATAAACCCTCCCAAACTGTGATTACAGTCTTCCTTTTTTTTAGCCTTATTTATAGAGATTGGGTTAGAAACTTAAAGTGCTAGGCCACACCTTCATACACAGTTGCACATGCATACTTGATTTCATACAATGAACAAATTTACTAAGAGAAAACAAAGCTGCTTCCTTATCCGTCTCATAGTTAGGGATGGAAAGACTGAGACAAAATCAGCTTGAACCTGAACACCATCACCATCACTTCAAGGCACAAAGAGCATAGGGTGACTTTCAGAAAGGAAGTCCTAAATTTTAAAACAACTGAATGTCCTACAGGATACACGGCAGTCTCTCAGGAACACTTACAGCAAGATATTTCATATTAATTGTGTACATAGAGGCTTAGGGGATTTTGTGAACACTGGACAAGGCAACAGTACACTTGTAGAAAGAAATGTAATGACTTCATTGCTATCTTTCCATGACACATCTAGAAGGGCTGAAAGTATGACAGACAACACTGGAATAAAAAAAACAACAACAACTCTTCAATTGGAAAAATGGGCTAAAGTTGGAATTGAAAACAAGGGCAATAAATATGTTTAGACAGAAGTAATCAAACACAAAAAGTACAAGCAGTTCATAAGAAGATGGCCCAGAGTGCACAGTGGAACAAATGAATGTAAGCCAACATGTCACGCTGTCATTTAGAAAGAAAACACTATACAGGACTATGTAAACAAAAATACAGTTTGCAAAACACAGGAAGTAATTCTTGTGCTGTGACCACCAATTTTCAGACCCCAGAGGGGCAAATCTGTTCTTTTTTTTTTTAAGTATAACAAAAAGGTGGATCAATTGGAGAGTCTGGTGAAAAGCAATGAAGGCAGTGAAAGGTCTCAAAAATACAACCTACAAAAAATTTTGAAAACATTTGATGGTTTACCCAAAAGAAAAAAAATCTAAAGGTGGGCATATGAAACTCTTCAAAAATACTTAGTGCCAATGCAAAGAAGCCAAACTCTCCTACAAATCCAGTGGCAAAAGCTTTGCAGAAAAGGCCCTGGTGATCCTGGTGGACACCAAATTGAACATGATCCAGCAACGAGTGCTTGCATCAAAGGCTCAAAGTATAGTGGGCTCCATTAGGAGGAGTGTTGCAGATGGTGAAGGGAAATGATCCTTCCCCTCTTCTGAGAACTGGTTAGGCTACACCTGGAGTACCATGTCCAGTCTGGGATCCACAGTACAGGAGACACATGGACATGCTGGAGAGCATCCAAGAGAGGTCAACTAAGATGATAGGAACCTGGGACATCTTCCTATGAAGAAAGGCTGAGAGAGCTGGGACTATTTAACCTGGAGATGAGAAAGCTCAGGATGATATTATTAAGGTACATAAGAACCTGAAAGGATCAGGGATGACAGAGCAAGACTTTTTCCAGTGGTGCCCAGAGACAGGACCAGAGGCTATAGACATAAACTATCCAAAGGAGGCTCCCTCTGAATATCAGAGAACACTTTTTTTATATAGGGTGACCAAGCACTGCTACAGGCTGCCTACAGAGATTGTGGAGTTTTCATTCTTGGAGATACTCAAAAGCCACATGGATGTCAGTCCTGGGAAAATGATCCTAGGTGACTCTGCTTGAGCAGAGGGTTGAACCAGATGGTCTCCAGAGGTTTCTTCCAACTTCAGTCTATGAAATGAACAAAAAAGTAAAAGGCTTAAATTGGAAAAAATAAATTTAACATGGGATATTCTTGTATTCATAGGGAGAGTAAGAATGGAAACATCATTGGTGAGGAGTTGGATTAAGCATTAATGGAGATTTGTGAGATCTCTCAAAGGTGATCAGTCTGTCAGGAAAGCAGAGGAATGAACCAGTGACTTAACAGAAATCTTGGTGGAAACAGGAAGGAGAGAGATAGAAGGGTATCATTTTGTATTCAAACAAAAACTACACAAGTTATTTCTGGGATAATTAATGTAGTGTCAGTGTGGAATTCATTGCTTCTGTCAGTTTACCACTCTTTCTACAGGCAATAACAGAAACAGGTGCTTCTGGAATAAAAGTTGTGTGATCTACGTGAGACAACTAAGTCACGGTCAAACGAGTCATGCCCCAATGGGTAGAAATACTTATATTTCTCTGCTGTGAAGGGAGCACAAGGCTTGGACATACATGCCTGTACTGGTCAGTTAAGTCTACCTCCTATCAGAATAAACTTAATTCATAGGAGTGAATGTACTGCTGTGTATTGAAAGATACCTAAATGTCAGTATGTTAAGCACATTAGGTAAATACAAGTTGTCTGTTGGTCTGACAGGTTTCTATTTAAAAGGCTCCAAACCTCAATTCAATAAAATGAAGACATGGTATGCCTGTAAAATTACTGCATCTCTGTGGCTGGCTGACCACCAGATAAGCAGAGCATGACTCTGACCCTTAAGACAGAAAAAGGAACAGCTATTTAACCCTCTCCAATATTCTGCTCTGCTTGTAAAGTGGAGTAAGTCAGAGCCACAGCCAGCAGAATTAGCTGTGAAGAAAGATTAATGAAAATAATAAAAAATCATATTCTAATGAAACCCTGAATTGATATTTTATCTGTAGACAAAAATAAAAAAAATACTCTCTTCCATTACACCCCTGTTTTATTAAAAACAAACAAACAAAAAAAAAAAAACCTAAGAGAAATACATACCATCTCTGAAGAAATGAAAAACAACTTTTCAATCGATGCCTGACACAATTGAATAAACTAGACTAGGTTTGCTCAGCACAACTCAGGATGTGCTTGGGTTCTTGTGAAATTGTAACTCTCACCATTTGCTTACAAGTTTACATTTACAGCTCACTGCATTGTCAAAAGAATATTATTCCACACAGCAGTAAAGAGACTGTTAAAAATTTATCATTATTTATAGCAAACCCTGGAGTGTTTCATAACGTGCAACAGTCTTCAGACCAAAGTGACCAAATGTAGTATTTTCTGTATGTCATAGATACCTCATGAACCCAGATTGGCAGCAAAAATATTGTACTTCTAGGAAATTCAAAAATTTGGTGGGAATACATTCATTTCCTATAATGTAAAAGAGTGATAATGAAAGAAAAAGTGATAATGAGAGAAACATTAATATCTTTCAGTTGTAAAATTGGACCTCTAAAATAATTTCTTGGTATCAAAAGAGTAAATGTGGCAGATTAAAAGCAAACAAATCAGGGTCATCATAGGTAT
Source organism: Cettia cetti (assembly GCA_013401135.1). NCBI lineage: Eukaryota > Metazoa > Chordata > Aves > Passeriformes > Sylviidae > Cettia > Cettia cetti. The sequence continues at coordinate 57,576 of VZUI01025216.1, read as the reverse complement.
GCATGATATATTAAAAGCATGGAGCCACCTGTAAGGACACGTGGGGGGAAAGGGGAAGAGGTAAAGAAGATGACTCTTTAGTCATTAGTCTGCCAAACCAACAAAATAAACAACAGGCAACAGTGGAAAAAAGTCATGATGATTTACAGTTTATCTTTTCTTGCTTCAAGACACAGAAATTGCTTTTAAGTAGGTACTCCTGACTGCTACTTGGATAAGTCCAAGATAAATCTAGCCCTGTGGAATAAAAACAGTGGGAAAAGGATTGCTTCAAAGGAACATCTATCTTCACAAGACAGCAAAGAGTCAGAATTCAACCCTATATGCTCCTTGGTCAGCTTCCCTTACAGATGCTCTCAAGCAGAGGAGTGGGTGAACGCAGCACAGCAGACAGGCAGAACATGGCATGGGCAACACCAGTCTGTTAATAAAACAAGAAGAAACTCACCAGTGCTTCCAAGAGAATTTCAAAATCCCTTTGAACATCAACACACTGAGAACAGATTGGTTTTTTTCCATGAATAAATATCTTCATATACTTAAACACAACCTGTGCGAGTCCCAAAGGCACCATTGGCCTGACAGTCCCTGTCCAGCCTCCCAGGACACCCTGGCCCTGCTCAGGGCCCTGCACCCCACGTCAGCCCCTTGTGCTGTCCGTCCTGCCTCAGCTGTGCTCTCACAGCCCTGCCCTGCCTGACCCACCCAACGGCCCAAGGCCCAGCCCACGATCAATCTTTCCCCAGCTCCAGGGAGGTGCCAGTGCTGGTGCTGGGCTGCCCCCATATTCCCAGTCTGGGTGCCTGGGACAGGTCCTGGCTGCCAGTGCTGCCCCTTCCACCCTGCAGACTCACACAGCTCCCAGCAGTCAGGGGGCCCTGGCACCTGCAGTACCCTGACAGCATCCGGATAACATTTTACCTAAAACACCTATAAATCAATGAGCACCTGACAATGGTCTTGGCCATATGGTTTAGTTTTAGGTAATCCTTTGAGAAGCAGGGAGTAGAACCTGATGAACCTTATGGGTCCCTTTCAACTCAAGATATTCTATGATTTTGTGGTTTTCATTTTACTGCAAAATCTGTTTCATCCCCTAAGATTGCTTTCAGGTTGCACACACCTTTATTAGCATGCTAGAGTTTTACTCATCAACAATACTGCAGGTATTTTGTAGTAGCAGGTCTCTGCTACTTCAGTAAAAGCCAGGATACCCTGTGCAGATATTCAGCTGCCTGTCTTACTCCAACAACACAGAGTTACAAGCGTGCAGTATCAGTGTCAAGAAAGTCTGCTTTTGTCAAGAGCAGAGGAGTGGAAACAATTTTCAGAGACATGCTCATTTGTTTAGAATAACAGAATCATAGAATGGCTTAGGCTGGAAGGGGCAGTAAAGATCATCAAGTTCCAACCCCACCACAGCCAGGGACATCTTCTCTAGAACATCTTATTCAGGGCCCCATCCAGCCTGGACTTGGAGAATTCCAGGGATGGGGCATCCACAGCCACTCTGGGCAACAATCTCAAGATCTGTAAACTGTGAATGTGGTGGTAGAAATAAACATGTTCCAAGCCACACACTTGCATTAATTTCACATTTCAAAGCAAAATGCATTTTTGTACTTACGATCCCACCACAGTTTAATTACAAACATCAATCAACGTATAAGGGAAATTTCCCATATTTAATATTCTCTCTCTATGAAAGACAAATGAAAGAATTACATTTCCAATTAATGTTTGTTAAACATCTGTTTAAAAAAAAATGCTATATACATTTACATAATCAAATCTCTAATTATCTCATGCCTGTGAAAAACTTTATAACTGGAAAATATTATGTGTCAGTTTGTTAAAGACAGATAGTTTTTATTTATTTCTGTCAACGTCAACCAAGCAAGATTAAGGATGAATGTGTCAGTACACTGAAAGAAGTGGAGATTTTGCCATTTTTCACAGTGTTGTTACTTTTTGGATTAGTTCCTACTTGTCTTCATCCCAAGATTCGTGCAGGTGCATGAATCAGGCCTTCACCTAGTCCTTCCACTAGCACAGTTCACCTCCTAACAAGAGCTCCTCATTTAAATGTGAACTGTCCCAGCTGAGATGACCTACCAGCAGAAAGCACTCTTACTTATGTGATATTTCTTGCTAAGTACTTTTCTTTCTCAGATTCAGGCTCACTTGTTTCTTTGTGGAAATTGTTTTCTAGCAAAAAGCAGTGAAATGGTTAAATAACTGCATATGTTTATTCATGAAAACAGTAGGCAAGGAGAGCAGAAGCAGCTTTCCCCTTTGATCCGTGAGAACAGATATATATAGCAACCACTAGGAGATACGACATTTCAACACCAACCTAGGTATCTTAAAATTCCTGTGATTAAAAGATCTCTTTGTCCATGCACTAGCTAGCTTGCAGAATTTTTCACCTTTAGGACTTAGAGAATCCGACTCTTTCCCTAATTCATCTTAAGCACATAGATCTGCTCGAAATTCCTGCCAGCACCACACCAAGGAAACTGATGAGAATTGGAGTCCTCTGTTGGTATTTTTACTTTGCTTTGATTTTTATTACCCCACATATCAAGTACTTTTGCAGCTTTGATAAAAGACTCTATCATCAGAATTTGATATTGGGATTAATCAATTCTGGTCTCTTGGTGCAGTATAAATTTTCAGAACATGAGAAGAAGAATTTCTTCTATTCCCAGTCCAATCATCCTTAAGTTAGATATTATAAGAAAGACCCATTCTACCTCTCACTGAAGTCAGTGTATATATAAAGCTGATTTTAGTGAGAACTGCACCAGGCCTTTAAAATTATATTTTCTCTATATTTCTTTAAAAGGGTGAATTTATTTTAGTGTGTTCAACATAATCCACCACATCATTAGGAGACCTTTCATCCATAACCTGCTGTAAGTAGCATACTTGAGAGGTACCAGTAAAAGGGTCTTCATATGGAGTCTCTTACACATTGCTTTAACGAATTTGGGAAGAATGCATTGGCCTGATTTAGTATTCTCAGGTTACGGGTGTCATTTTCCACAAAGTACTTATTTTACTACCCATCAAGAAATGAAAAGCAAATGAAGACATTAAAATGCCTTTAACTTAACTATAAATAGAACATAGTGCGAGAGGGAACAGTCAGATGCAGTGAATATTCACATTTTTGTGCACATTAAGGGAACTATTTGGCTTCCATTTTCTCCACTGCGCTTAACTGATTTTTCCTTGATATGGTAACAAAGAAAATGAAAAAAAAAAAAAAAAAAGGTTGACGGTGACATTTTAAAATCAAAACATGGTCAGTTTCTAAAAGGCCTTAACTTTTCTAGCACAAATTGATGAAAGCAGTTAAGCAAGTTGTTTCAATGACATAGGCTGACAAGAAATAAGATGTTTCCAGGGTCTTAGCTGCTCCCCACTGCTGCATAGAGGTCACCAAAGCCTGGAGGGAGCGTGGTGGGATGGCAGAAATGTGAGTATGGATGGAAATGGGAGACCCAGCCTTCACAGTGAAGAACAAAAGTGATCAGTCTAAAAATATTGAGAAATGCTGGCCCGTGAAGCTCCCCACTCAGCTTGAAGATTCCTGTCCTTGGATACCTCAGGAGAGTTTTGCAGAGCTTCCCAGGACTATCCGTGGGTAGGCAGATCACAAGCCAGCCAGCCCAGAAATCGCAGGACTGCCCTAGCAGTGCTCTGCCTCGGCTGAAGCACCCTGCTGAGGTGCAGAAAATATTTGCTCAGGCACAGCACAATGCTAACACAGCCACCCTGCCTTTGGAACATGGCCAGCTTACCCAGGACAGGCTGAGAGGCTGAGTGTGGAGCTAATAAAAAGCTGTCTGTACACACATCCACAGGACCATCTCTAACCAATTCATAACCAATGCAAATACTGACCTGCAGCTAATTTGGAGACGTGAATTCTCTAAAGAGTAGAGCATTTGATGAGCCTCCACATTTTCAGCATTTTGACTACTACAATTCTTTTGAGTATTAAAGCCTTTAAACCTAAAATCTGTATTTCAAAAGTCAGTTTTAAGATCTAGAAATTTCACACTTCAGATATTATTTGCTCCTTTGCAAGTCAGAAGGAGGGGAAGACGCAAGGAATCCAAGAGCGGTTAAGCCCAGGAAGAAGCAGCAGAGAAAGTTTTAAGATTTGGTTATACTTATCATTATCCTACTCTGATTTGATTAATAATATATTCAACTAATTTCCCCAAGTCAAGTCTGTTTGGGCCATGGCAGTAATTGGTGAGTGATCTTCCCCATCCTTATCTTGACCCACAACTTTCTCTCCCCTGCGCAGCTGAGGAGGGGAACCAGGCCAGAAGTCTCCCATAAGAAGAGCCCAAAAGACGACATTCTCTTTGTGGAAATTAAACTACCTTATTTTCTTCAGGTTTTACTTGTAAATCTGCAGCTAAAACTTTGGGCTAAGTTTTACTGAGCATCTGTAATACATGTGCTTTTAGTAGCTGTTCTGCATTTTTGTTTATTTGGGTTTACATGGCCTGTCATCGACTCATGTACTCCTCCTTCAGCACAAGTCAGGATCTGCTTGGATTCAACAAGCAGTAAGAACTGGTATGAGGCCTGGCCACTCACACACAGCTTTGTGTTAAGTTAAAATTATTTTGCACTGATACTAGGCATTGCTAGAGTGCTGTAATATCCTATAATATGTAGATTTTTCCTACATATTTACACTGGAAATCCTCTATTCTCTGAACATTAGCAGTTTATGTTTCATAGTACTCAACAACATAAAATCAAGGCAATATTTGGCTAGATATGGTGTCATCCAGAATGCTTAATTTTTGTAATTGCATTATTTTTCACAATATTTTAATAAAGTATTAAGACTATTTCTATAAAGGAATACTAAATGTTTTTAATGTATTAAATATTAATGTTATTGCATTATAAGGCTGATGATTCCATGAAATAAAACAATGGCTGATGTACTGAGAATACAGAATATCAGACTTCTCAAGTGTGATCATATGATTTATTTATAAAGCTAAAATAAGTTACCTAATTCTCTCAAATACTATATTCTTGCACTATATTCCATATTAATAACAATCATTTTTTAAGAAGACAGTGAAATGTAGCAGTCCTTAATCACACTGCAACAGTCTTTTGATTTAAATCAATGGCATTATTCACAGATCAGTTGATTTCTTAAAAAAAAGAAACTATTCTTATATCTGTCGAGGAAATGAGAGAAAATAATGATGATTACCCAGCTTCAGGTAAGAAGAAATGACACAGAAAAGCAGACTGATGATTGCCTATCTCTGTGTTAAGACACAAATTTTCTCACAAGATAGTATGAGATACTTTGTTCAAGCAAATTTCCCAATTGCTTTCAAAATGCATGGCTCTCCAGAAGGGATGCTCTTGAGCTAGAACAATGAAAGGGACTATTCTGAAGTCATTTGGAATTAATGGGGAGGCCATTTTTGAGAGCAGCACACTCTAGGACACAGGGTCACAAATAAGTGGAAAATCCTTTCTCAAATGATCAAAATATGTGCATCTTTTATTGCAGCACACAAAACATTCTAGGTCACATCTACCAATACATTCAAGAATATGTTGTGTCAGTGGAAATAAATGGAAAGTCTGGCACAAACAACTCTCTGATGACATTTGTGATTTGTCAGTCATAGCTAAACAGTGTAAGTAACCATCTTCCCCAATTTCTTCCCACCCATGTTTGTGAAAGGAAATAACACCCTTAGCTCAACAGGCAAGAAAATAAGATATTGTTTATCAGAAGTCCTTATGATGTATTAGTGACTTGTGAAAAGATGGAAGAATGAAAATTCTTTCCTTTCTGCTTTGGTTGATGGTCAATTGCAAACACCACTGTATTTCATACACAATAACCCAACTGAAGTACGTTAAATGATCATAGATTATCAAGGTATTTCAATTGCATTTAAGCCCCCAGAGTAAAAATCCTGACACAATGAAATAAATGGATAAACAGCCATCTCTACTTAACTATGTAGAGATTTCCACTGCAGCTTTTTCCTATGCTTTGAAATTATGTAGTATTTGGACATGGATGACCATATATATAAAGTACACTCTGGTGATTGCAAGCTTCATAACATCTTAATGCCTGTATTTCACAAAACCAGTTAATGACTGAAGTCAGGAGAAAAAAGAAATCAAAGCTCATTCTGTAAAAGCTTTCCAGAGATTAGCTTCCATATGCCATCTTGCTCACTTCAAATCACCAGATGCCTAAATCCTGAAAAAAATCAATCAAATCTCAGAATTTCATCTGTGTAAATCAACAACATCAGGAAAACTGTCTTGGCTTCACACTAGAAGAAATTACAACATTGCTGTATCACAGTGACTTCAAATTTATCTGTTATACCAGAACATTCTCATTATAGAATCTAAAATTTCTGATTTGCATTAAAATCAGGTCACACAAGAAATTAAAAAAAAATTATAGAAGCAAGATTGTTCCAAATATTTTAGTTTGTAACAGAATAAATCCTCCAGAAATAACCCTAACAGTGAAATTAATCAGTGAAAAAACCTGCAAATTATTTCTTCTGGAATGACACTTCAAACTGGCAATATGTCTGGGAAATGTATTTTAAACATTACTGTTTTTCATAGTTGGTGACAGTTTGATATTCAAAGCTGTTGTAGCCACACAGTTCCAACAATGCTGACTTTAGCAAGCTCTTCAGTCAGCCTTGAAAACAGTCCTTCCCTACAGTAAGACTGGGAGATGCATTCTTAATAGCTACAGAAGACACAAGACAGTAGCTAGTCAAAAATACCCTAGCAAAATATCTTTTTGTGTCAGGAAATGATAATTCAAGGTAAGAGACGTATTTCACAGGTATACAGTACTTAAGCCAAAGGATAAAACAAAGTATGCATCCATGTAGACTCAAATTTAAAACTCTTCAATCCTACAATGAATACATAAAGTGATAAAATATAAAAGTTATGGTTTTATTGAAACAGGCACTTTCAGTCAAAGAACAGATTAAGAAAATTATATTTTCTGATATATCAATACTATCAGATTAAAATCAAGTTCAGGTTATAAATATTTTAATTATATTTCACTTAGTGATACTTGGGACTATTAGAATATAAAAATCTCTGTCTGATGCAACCCAGCAGATGCCTAAAAATACATTTCAGATTAATTCTGGGCATACCTTTTCACTGAAGATTCTTTATCAAACCTAGCTAGCATTCTGCTAACAGAAACTGATTCCTTTGCTCAGGCTATATAATGCCAAAGTGATTTCCCCCTCTCTGCCTTCATTTTGCCTTCTGTGCACCTCCCCAGGTAATATCAGAGCATATTTTTCTTAGTTAGACTAATAAACACTACATGCTGTGTTTTCTCACGCTGATGCTGCTGTGCTCTTGCTCTCATTAAACAAGCAATTCCATGAACAGCCTGTATTTGGCAAACAGTATCAGCTTCACACATTTACTGATTAGCCAGGCTCAATTCCTTACACAGAAGTAATGATTTACCTATGCTTATTCATACATCAACCTTGGAAGCGAATGTGGTCTTTTCAAAAGGAGGTTAATAATGTACGTTTTACTGGCACTGTGATAACACTACAATTACAGCACTAGATTTGCTGTGTTAGTTCAATCAATGGTCCTCTATTCTCCTGCCTCTGCCTGCCGTGGTCGAACACCAGACAGTCCAGACTGAATCACCAGGGTTGCTGATGTACTTTGTGCTCAATAGATATGTTTGCTCTTATGGGGTTTGTTTGGTTTTGCTGTTGTGTTGTGGGGCCTTTTTTTGGCCCTGAGAGCTATCTTAAAGAAGTCTAAGCAGCTGCTGCTTGAAATGAGGAGGAAGAGATGAGGATCCCACACTAACCTAGCTAGAAAGCTCAATACCCCCACATGGGATGCTAACGACAAAGTCCCCCTGGGAGCTCAGAGCCACCAAAAACTGAACTTCTCTCCCATTTAAGCAGCTTTGTTGTGAGGAGTTCTAGGCTTTGTTTCAACAGCTTGTTTTTGGTGTTCTGTTATCTGTTTTTTACTTAGCCACTAATTCCTTTCTCTTTCTTATAAAAACAAATGGAAAACTCTTTGATGAGATAACTGTCATCAGTCTGTAATCTACAGTGGGAGTAAAAAGTTTTAATGACTCCAGAGAATCTGGCTTCATCTCTTTGGTTACTGAATTTTCCAGGTGATCTGAGGCCAATTTCCAAGGATCTTCTCTCTCATCATATTTACTGGTAATCAACAACAATCTGCTATTTGTATCACTGGCAAAAACACCTTTAATCTAGAAAGGGAGCTTGCTTTTTTAACACAGTTCAGACATCATACTTGTCTCTAGCTTACTTAGATTCTGGTTCTCCTTCCTCCATATCATATGAAATAAATAGTAGCACTCAAACCTAACAAAATAAGACTAAGTAAGGGTACAAGGCTATTTACTGTAATCTCTTAACATTTGATTTTAACATTGATTTTTCTCTTCTTTATGTCTTCTCAGTAAATGCAGGCTTTTGTCATAAACTTTGGCTAGTCATTTCAGGAAACATCATGTTCTCATTTTCAGTAGTATAAATGTAAAATAATTCCCACTGCAGTAATCCAGCTTATTCCAAATGTGCAGCAATATAATAAAGCAGTACTTGATTTACAGCAGCTTCCACAAATTGACAGTTTTCTGGCATCAAACCTGCTGCTTTTTCATTTCTTCATGCAAAAGCCAAAATGAACAGCTTTTCTTCATAGGTTTCAATTTGATTTTCCTTATTCATTCTTATGTTAAATAGTCCAATAAACACATATATATTAGAGAACTTTAACATTTTACAGGTTTCTGCTACTTCTTTCTAAGTCCAACCACAGAACATAAAAAGTCCTTTAATTGGATGGATCAGAAACTAAAACACACAAGATCTGTTGAATCTTTTCTATATCTAGTCAGAGATTCTGTTTTGATTTACCCTAAATAAGTCTCATTTTTTTCTAAAAAAATACAGCTTCTAAAAGAAAAGTGGGTATCTGTACAAGGGAAAAAACCAAACCATAAACAAACAAACAAACAAACAAACAAACAGAGGAACTTATCAAAATTCTCAAAAGCACCAGCTTCTGCCAACCAAGACTGGAATTTTTAAGAGAAATAAAATTATGGGATGAAAAATATCTTTCAAATACTTCGTTTTCAGACCCACCATCACACCTGCGTGTCTTAGTTCTCATATTCACTTTTTTTTAACATTGCTAAACAAAACTGAGACACAACATTACCCACAGTGTTGTGCCCCTTTAGAAGACTCAGGCTGCCTCAAAGCTGTAACTTTTTTATGATGGATCAGTTTGTAAGGTAGTGTTACATTATTACAGATAGCTATTCTGGATGTCTATTTCATGCTTATACTCTTTGTAATATCTCATTTAACTATTAAATGTTCATAATAAGGCATATGAAAGCAGACAATAGAGTGAAGTTCACTTCATCCTTCCTCTTCCTCCACCCACTCATAAGGGGTGCAAAGACAGCCTTATTGATTGACAAAAAAGAAGAAAACTTTGCTAAGTTTAGTAACAGATTACTACAGTAAATATATTGAGAGTAAATATTTTTTGTTCTATAAATTTGTTTGATAAATTTGTTCTAAATTCTATAAACTGCAACGTAATTTGTGGTCAGTAACATTCATTTTCATTGTGAGTGTTCTACTCTGTTTTGCATGGAAGAGGAGTAGGTTCTACAAAGCAAAGAGCATATACTGTCTTAAAAAGAAATCAAAGTAAATTTTTTTTTAACACAAGAGAAGTTTCATCCTCATACAACTGGGAGTCATTCCTTTCAATTTTGAATTATTCAAGACTATATTTAATTCGTTTTCCTTATCTTGCAGCATAATTCCTCCTTTTCTGGAACCTATGCAACATCAAGTGTAAATAGATACACTACTAAAATGTAGTTTCTGACGCACATGTACAACCACATAACAAATTTAAACTTGGCTTGATCACCCTTTCTTGCCATGTCTTTGTGTATCTTCCTAAAGCAGCCTCAGTAATTACTGATATCACGTGGAACAATTACGGATGTTGAATCAAAACAAAAGGCAGCAGATTGCAATAATTTTAGATGGTAATGAATCTAACATTAGATTATCAGAACCCTAATGAGAACCAAGGTGGTTTGAAATTACATGCTCGAATCAGAATGTAATTTTGTATTCCTTTTGTAAAGATGAGTAATTTAAACTTCCTGAATGTGTTATAATCTCTAAATGACATGGGGTAATGGCTCTTGCCTCACAAACAACGTATCAGTCAGGGCACACATACTAATTTATATTGCATGAATTCTTGTAACACCTACACAGGTGGAAAATAGATAGTTAAAATAAATATACATATATATATAAATCTGCCCAAATATAAAGGATGTGCCAAGCACATTGGCCAATGACCCATTAGCTATTCTGTACATCAGAACTTATAAGAACAAAATTATCTTTTTCCCTCTTTTATTTTTTGAACATATTCCAGATTTCTAAGCACAGTGTAAGCATGGTCCCTGCTGGTTTGGAAAAACTGCAGCAAAAATAAGTATGTCAAAGGCCATAGAAAAATCCGTGCCAAAGAAGTCTTGGCTTTAAAATGTAATAACTGAGATCGCCTGAGAGCTCCCAGATTATCAAAGCAACCACTCAAAACTGTTCTTCCACAAAGTTAAACAATATAAGGCTCCTTCTAAGATTTTGTATGAAGGCTCTCCCATCTGCCAGGAAAAGACCCTCTCCTTCCCTGTTTTCTTATAGCTATATTAGAGAACATTTTTTATCTCAACTATAAGTTTTTCAAGATAAAATCCCATTCTCAATGAAGCTATAAGCATATGAATTTTGTCAGATTTTGTTGTTATCTTCATTAACCTTCATTATCCCTTTCATTAACTGAATTGACTAACATCCCAATTATGTGTTTTCTGATATTCTATTCATAGCACCTTGTGTGTGCAAAAAATAAAAAGCTGCACCTTGTTCACTTTCTACTTTAGGATGCAACCCTTCAAACAGCTACAATGCTGTCAACAACTTCTAGGACAGTTGAACAACAAAAAATGAACAATGGATAGTGATACATGTCACTTTGTTGCTATTTTAAAATCTCAGCGCAAAAGATTAAAAGCCCCAGCCAAATAAAAACTTCTTTTTTTGCAAGATACTGTATATTCCATATCACTTAGACCCTACGATATATTCCATCTGTTTCCATACTGAAAAAGAAATCAATAGTGGGAAAGTCTTATTGATAGCACCAATTATATAGTACATTGCCTGACTAACAAGAAGCATGAATCCAACTGAGATAAATCCTTTTCTCACTTATACTGATCTCTACAAAAATAAGCCCATTGAGTCAATGCAGTTAGACCAGATTTACAGCATTGTGACTGAAAGCAGAACTCTTTGCTGTCTTGGATGAGTGAAAGAGGATTTGGCAGGAGAAAAGAAACATGAAGCAAATTCCAACTCTCTTCTTACTGAAGAAGTCTCCCTGACTTCAACAGAAATAGGATCAAGACAGCGTTTAGGCTTGATCAAACGGCTCTTTGTCAAAATCTAGCAATTATTGTCATGTTGTCGAGGGAAAAAAACAGCTATTAAAAGATTATAAATGTTCAAAGGATAATTATAAAATACAATCTCTGGAGCCACAGAAAATAATCAGTTATATTTATTTAAACTAAGTCTCTTTAAAAATGATTTATGAAGAAAAAGAACTGCTAAAAGAAAAAAAACCCCTACCTTTTCTGTTGGATACTAATATTTTTGATATTCTTCCTCTTGGCCAAACTCTGCAGGTGAATTTGTACTTAGCAGATATAATAAAGCAAAAAAACAAGAAATTATATCATTACTGTTAGCCAACCATGTCCAATTTCACACTAGTTGTCATCCAGCAGCAAGTGTGTGCCTCTTAAATTAAAGAAATGAAGTTAATTTGGCATACCCTCTAGCATGCCTTTTTGTCATAGGACAATGCTGAAGCCATCTATTTCATTAGTCAAGAGGTTTAAAAAGTCCAGAGACTGTGGCAGTTGTAGTTCAAACTGAATAGTCAAATTAAGGAGATAAAATGCATGACAACATGAAGAATGTCTTCCAGTAGCCTGCCATTTGCAGACCAGAGTGCATGAAGGGACCTATATTAAAGTGTACTTTCTCATTTTATTGTAAACTCCCTGAGTTGTTTCGTTGTTACTGATTTACAAAACTGAATCAGGATGCTGTTTTTCATCAAGATACATTTTCCCTCCTTTCTTCAAAATATGCCGCTTGAGAAGTAAGCTACACAAAGTCATCATCTCTGTTATGTCAATTATTACTGCTGGCTAGCCAGAAGGAACCAAGAGCCAGCTCCAAAAAAAAGTATTTAGACAACTTAAACAGCACTGCAGCAGCCTTTCTGCACAAGTCCTAAACAGTGCAAGGCCTCACACAGTCTGGGCTCCCCAAGCATCTCCCTGCTGACCCTAAACAAGCTGTAGGGACCATACTCATGCCCAGAGGTGCCCCAGCAGGGTCTGCAGCAGCCAGGCTCCTGCTTGATTCTCTTTCCAGATCAAGCCTGTGATTTTAGTCCTCTGCAGCTGCTAAGGGCTTGCAGGGCCCACTTTGCTATCTCCTGGCATGCACCGCCAGCCCACCCCCATGAGAGACTCCCTGGCACTGCTCCCATGCGAGCTGAGGAAACCTTCCGTGGCCATGGGATACAAGACAACAGAGGGACATTTGGGCTACTGCATGGGTTAGGCAATGACACTCTGTTTCTGAATTAACTAATGAACCAGTTATCAGGATGCTGGGTGTGAGGTAAATAAAACAAATTAAATAAATGTGCCTCTTCCTAGCTGATGCATCTAATTCCTCATATGATTCAGTCTGAATGACTCCCAAGCATGTCACTATTTTTCTCCTTTTGAGTCCCACCTATTCTGAAATGAATTTCCTCAGAGCTAATCAGGACAATTCATCAAACTGGACTGCTAAAAAGGAAAATTAAAAACCTTGGGTAACTGTGCTTTTATGGTACATTTAACAAATGTATTCCACTTTTCTCCTCCAGAAGAAATCTGATATTTCTACAGAAAACAATAACCTCTGCTACTCATATCAAGCTTAAATGGCATTGTAACGGCATTATTGCAAAAATATATTTTTTTAAATGTCACCATCATTAGGATTTGCTCTGAAAGTGAAGTATGCTGCAAATAACTGTCTCATTCCAGTTTCCCTTCAAAAAAAATGAAACATGCCAGGCGGACAGTTTCCAAACATGCAGCAGCATTTGATTCTGTCATTAATAACTAAGATTGACTAGGAATTTAAGCTTATCATTTGCTACTCATAACAAAAATTGCATTATCTTCTCTGCAGGAAATAATTTAAACGTATTCTGATCTGTCCAGTTGGGGAAAGAGTCAATACACCTCCTTTCTGTATCAAATATATCTTTTGAGAGGAAATAACATTATTTGTGGTCAAATCCTTGAAATTTGGTATATTTGTGGCAATTAATCTCTTTTCAGAGAAGAATTTCAAGCATACTCCAGCTTTCAAGAATGCACTTAAATCCTTAAATCTAACTGGTCTACTGATGGGTAGCAGTACTTGACTAAAATCAATACTAGATTGAGGGAAAGACAACTGAAGCTAATGAAACAATGTTCTACTCTCAGAAAACACATTTAAAGATCCAGTATGTTTAAAAATTTTCTAAAAAGCTCAATATCTTATCATAGAATCCTTAAGTTTGGAACTAACCTCCAAGATCATGAAGTCCATGAAATATTATGAAAGGGAACATACATAGTCTAATTTTAAAGGAATAGTAATGTTACTATATCAAAAGACAGATTTATTATGGAATAAATCTTAAAACACTAAACTGCTGACAACCAGGAAAAGAAAGGCAGCAAAAGATGTAGATGAGAGTAAGAATCTCATCTGCTGCTGTGCAGAAGTAAGACTTTGTAATCTTACAACTTAGTAAATCTGAAACAAACCAACAGAGAAGAATTTTCCTTTTAAAAAACCCCAAACCACAAAAAACCTAAAACAACACAAAAGAAAACCAGCTAAGTCCACTAATAGTGAATGAAAAAGGACACTTCTATAGTCATGACTATGACAAATCCCTGCTAACTACTCATTCAAATGCATGGTGAACTGTCATCATCACGAGGTGTTATTTTATGATAAAATCATGTGTCTTATCGTTTTGCAGTGGAGCATCACTGCTTTCGGCATTGCTAATTGTATGAACTTAGGGTTATACACAAATAACAATTTCTACATCTAATAAGCATAGTGCAACAAAGCATAAAATGTGGGTATTAAATTTACTGGCTGACACATTTGCATTAATAGCATTTGACGTGTTCTGTGGTCTTGGCTTCCTACTGCTGCTCCAAAAGAGCACAGGTCTCCCACACTTCCACCAGCCCTATGAGACCTTCTCATGTGCTGTAGAGCATCTCAGTCACACCAAATTAGCTCAGAGTAGAAAACTGAATTGAGCCCTGGGTATCTGTATTCCTGTGCACTGCCTGGGGAGATGTTTCTGCCTCAGGAAGATAACTGAAAAGCCTGTCTGTTCAGCAGACAGACCGTCTAGAACACTAATACAACAGTGGTCAGTCTGAGATTTAGGATTTTTCCTATTTGCAGATACTCCAATGAGTTATTTCAGGATTAAAAACTATCTACTCAAAGGTTTTCTTTAAAGATTAGGGTTCATTTGAACTAACTAGCTGCAACTTTCAAATTCACCTTGGAGGCTGCACAGGAAAGACTGAATAGTTTATGTAGGTCATAGCACAATAATTATAATTGAAACACCTAATTGTTTCAGTAAAATTGTAGATTCAGATGCTACTTATCTATTATAGTGTTTAAATATGGATTGAGATCTCACTTCAGAAGCAAAGCCTGGCAGAGCAAGCTTAGAGAGCAGACTGCACTCTAGGAGCTTCCCTTATGAACTCCACATTCCAAAGGGCAGCCAGCCCACAGGACCAGACAAGAGCCCATCCACAGTCAAACCCACAGAAATACAAGTAATGTCAGTGCTGAGTACTCAACAGTTGCTGTTTTGCCCTCCAGGTCTGTTCCTAGTGCTCAACAATGCTTGCTAGTGTAGATACAGTCAGCTCTTGTGACTGTCTAATTGTAATTCAGTGTTTATATAAAGTAAAATTCTTGAATAATTTTAGGAGCTAATTTCGTGTAGGCTAATCTGTCTAAAATGTTGTCTAAATGTCCTTTCTGACATGCAGTTTAGGCCTCTTGCATTATGCCAGTTAAAATTTATGCCAACTTGTTAGCATATGTATCTAGAGATAAACTTGGAAACCAGCTATGAAATTGTCATGACCCCAACTCCTCCTTGCCTAGAAACTCAAGCAGTGATCTTGCAAATAGTAAATGAATGCAGCATACTCCTGACAAGCTGAATGTCACTTTACTCAGGTTTAAATGTCCATGAAGCTGAGATCTGCCATAGCAGAGGATCAGGCCTTGAGTAATTTCTGTTTCTCAAATAACCACACTGCCAGTTGCCACTAGCAGGTGCTGCTTATCTATCACAAATATGTAACTGCTTCAGAAAACATTACATTTCTGTGATCACGGATTTCTCTTTGTTTTACAATGTAAGACTACACATAGGATTTTCAAAACTATTCAAAGTGTTCTGGAGTCCTATTAAATATCAGCTTGGTCTTTATTCTAAACAGCTACTGAAAATGCTGTTGCATTGATGCTGCACTTAAGGTTTGGTCTTACCTTAAATATCAATTTGTCACACCATGCCATGTGGTTGCAAATAATAAACTGAGTTGTTATTATGTCTTCAAAGCCAGCTCGCTCTGCAATTCCTGAATTTCAATAAAATCCGTTATAAAACTGGTATTTAATATTTAATGTCAGCCCTTTAGCAAGGCATTAAGTTGAGACACAGCAGAGTATTTTTCCAGCCCACACACAGGTATATTTTTCAATAATCATAATATAGAGTTTTTAAAAAATTATTTATAGAACAGAAGTTACAGTCCGTCATCAGTCTCACATGCTTTCTTTGCATGGTTATGAAATCTCAGACTTAAACCAAGACAGTGTCACCATGCACTTCACTAAAACAGAGTGAATAGAAAATGCTCATGGCATTTTGTGTACACTTTTCTATCCCTTTCATTCGTTTGCTTCAGAGGTCATTACAGATCTCCCACTTGGTTTTTCCCAGTTCCTTGTAGGAGACAATCCCATCACATAGCTAATTTTCCTAAATGTATGAATTGCCATTTTTGAAAGAGTGGGGTTTTTTGAGCCCATGCTGCACATTTCCACCTGCTGCAGCCCTACAGGAGACCCAGGCAAGTTTAGATATGATAAGGCTTCTTGCCACCATCATACCAACAGCAAGGTAAGTCCAGATGGTAGGCAGCTTTCCAAATCATTCAGGTGTGTTTCTTTTTCCTCTTTATCCTCTCACATTTTGTAAAATGAGCAATGGATTTACAGATCTACCACACCAACACCTGGTGTGGAACATATAAAACTCTCCACTAAGGGGACTAAGGACATTTTCATGGAGGTAAGATGATACCTTTATCATAATTTTCTTCACACATAGGATGTTAAGAAGCTCTGATTAAAGAGGAGTAGTCTGAGAAAGATTTCAGAAGAGCTGGTACTGGAAAAAAAACAGGTGTAATCACGACATAGTCACAGCCATCAGCCTGGGAAGGTACTAAGGAGATCTGTGAGCTCTTGAGATACCAATGTTGAGCTGAGTTCAAGAAGACATTGCATTGTTTTCTTCCTGTTTTCCCAGCAGCTCAGTCAGCTAAAAAGCTTCATGTTTGACCATGCAAACTGTAGGCGAGCAGAACATTTGCTCACTCCTAACCAGCTTGTTCATAATGAAATTACTGAAATAGAACTATTTCACACCTTGATACACATACAAGAATGCAAATAGGATGATTTTTCCTAAGTACAGCATTCTGAAGAATGGAATCCTATTAAAAGGAACACTCAGCAAAAGGTGAGAGCATGTACAATACTTAGCATGTACAAACTTTGCTTGTGGCAAAGTTTTTCATAAGATGATAGAACGGAAATACATCTGTTGGACAGGATGGTATTCTGTCATTTCAGGAGCAGGGTAACGGAAGGAATGGAGAACACAGAGTTACCAGTTTTTTAGAGGAGGTACATTGAGATGATGGCATTTAAAGGAATTGCATTTGACTTTTCCTCAGTTATCTAAAAAAAACCAAAAATACAAACAAAGAAACCCCACAGCAGTATTGGGATGGCAGAACTTTAGAGTTAACAGCTATAAAGGTAGCAGCCAGAAAGGCTGGGGGGGATCTGTAATATAGACATTAAAGCTTTTAAGTTTAATGATCCTGTCATAATGAATGAGAAAGGCGACATTCAATGAAAGCAGAAAGAGAGTTAAAAGCAGAATAGGGAACATTCTTTTTAATTAACACTGAAAAATAACCCTGTTCAACTATTGGAAAGATTCATCCAAGCAAAGGATTTTGTAATCACTAGAAAACATTTAGTCCTTTATATGGATAATAAAACATCCCAAGTTAATCCATAAAAGACTGCCTTCACACCTCACACTAGACAGAAAGTCAGAAAAAATTCCCCCCCCCAACAAGTTAGTGTGCATTCCTCCATTTAACTGCCTCCAGTTATATTCTGCCAGTCACTGAGAGAGACAACATCCTGGATTAAATCAGCCAGTCATATGGTACAGACAAATTATTCAGAAATACTCATCTTGCTGTTCTTCAGACCATTATATTCTCCTGAAAAATGGTAATGCAAGCTGAAAAACCAAATGCCTGGTAATCTTTGTGTCTCAGTAACTCAGACATCTTCAGGCATCCTCCTGGTAGAAGAGATTGAAGGCAAGTTTGGTGTTAACCTCATTGGAAAGGGAGAAATCCCAGGAACCTCAGAATGGTTCAGGACTGCCAGAAATCTAGATCTCAGGACTACAGAGATTTGTTAAATAGCTTTATAATTCAAAGGGACCCACCTCAAATTGACACCCCATAACATTACTTAGCGTAGACAACAGACCTACTGCCACATAAGTCTTGGGTATTTCCTAAAATCCACAATCCCATAGGAAAAGAGCAATAGAGATGGAGTAATCTACCTCTGTTTATTCGCCTTCTTTTCTCTTCAGCATCATCTAACCCATTTCCTATCCCAGACAAACACAAAACTCAGAAGCACTGACAAAGCCATCAGTGGCTCAGGTGTGGGGCTCACTGAGTATCTTCAGAGAATTAAGGCATCTCAGTGAATACATTACATATACACGACACATGCATACCTATGATGTTTTGTTGCTGCTGGGGGCTCTTTTGGGAGGTAGAGTGTGGAGGTGGGGGGTTGAATGAAGAATTTTAAGTATAAATGTTCACAGTTAATCAAGGTGCCAACACATAACGACCTGTGTCTTTACACTGTGGGGAAAGTGTGTTTCTTGTAAACCCAACTTAAGCAGATGGCAAAGGCCATCATCTATTAATTGCACCTGGAATGAACCGTTGGATGTCATAAGCCAAAACCAACTAATCATTTCAAATGCATTACCCTTCACATGCTGAGAAAGTTAAAAAACAGTGACTAAAAGCTGCTCTGTCTGCATCATAAGCAATATTACAAGCCTGTTTTACTACTAAAGGTGACAAACATTAACATCTGTTCATTTCCCATTAAGAGATCTCATTTTCCATTGCTCATAAATTTGTCATATTTGAACCATACAGGCCAAAATTTTCCATTTCCAGTATCTCCCTCAGGTTGTCATGACATTAGAGAATTTGGACCAAAATGGTTTGGGCCATTAAAAAAAAAACCCACCAAACAAACAGAAAAGTCCTCATGGTTAAAGCAAATCAATCCTAATACAGCAGGAAATAGTAGTCCTTACACTGGCGATTTCCAGTACTTTTGTGCATAAGAGCACAAATTTGAAATTTACCATCTGTATCAGGCATGTGGTTATGCCATTCTGTCAACTCATCCAAATTAACAGATGCAGAGACCCTTTAAAAACAGACAGCTGGTAGCACATTTCATCAGATATATGGCATGTGTTGCAATTGTCTGGGCAGACAATTTCAGATTCAAGATACTATGTCCACTGCTGGGTGAAAACACAGGAACTGAGTGTGAAGAGATAGCTTAGCATGTGCTACAATTACCCACCTTTCAGGAAAAAATATTTTATCAGAATATTTATAAGATAAAATAGATAAGATATATTGATATAGATAGAGACAGAAAGGGAGCTAGAGGTATAGATATATAAAATCTACCTTTTTCCCAAGAATGTATTTTCAGGCATATTTCTCTCTTTTTGGGAGCACAGTTATCTTGTATTTGCTCAACAGCAAAGTTACTGAGCTACTTTTCTTACAATACAGAAATACTATTCATATTTTTGGTAGTTAACAATGTAAAGTTCTAGCTTTCAAATTTTTACCATATCACAGAAAAACCCAACTCAGACTTGAGCAATTTATTGACAACCTTTATATGCAAATAACCCTAAGATTTACTAGCAGTATAAAGTTAAAAACTGAGAACTAGTAAGCATATTACTGAAGATGTAGTAAAGACCTATGTGACTGTCAAGCTTTTAACTCCAATTTGCAAAGCAGTTGGGTTAATAGACTTTGTTTACAGCAAAGATCCTGCTGAAAATATCAAATCAATTACAATCTTGAAAATTCTACAGTATTTCTTGAGAAGATTTTCCCTATGCTCACTTCTGAATCATGGAAATAATAAAAAAATCAGACTTCTGTAGATTGCATAAATAAAGAAGATCTTGCCAGATATAACAAATAACAAATGAAAAGAAAAATAAAAATCTCATATTGGGGTAAATACAACAAAGGTGAAGTCTTCCATGCAAGAAACCAAAGTACCCGGTAATAATTCCCAGGGCTACAGTATATTTGTACTTGACAAGCCACGGGTGGACAAAACTGGCATGTTGCTGGAGGAATATCCATAAAATGCACACAGAGTCACAGAAACATTAGATTTGGAACCAAGTCAGGTATACGAGTGGCCACAGTAAAAATACACCATGAAGCAGCCATGAAGAAAGCAGCTGTAAACTACTATAACCTGTGCTGCAGGGCTTGCTTTACTTCACAATAATTCTAAGGTATCTGCAAAAGCTGTCCAAGCTACTTTGCATTTCCCAAAGAGCATGCAGGTGAACTGTTAGGTTGGCACAGTGCACGCCCTATAAATAACACCAGTGACCTTATGGAAACATTCTCATGAAGCTGATTCTTAACATCTTGTAGCTGATCCACATACCTTTTCACTGTGGCCTCTAAAGTATCAGAAATATGCATGAGTGCAACACTCACAAGCATGAAGCCATTTACTCAAATTGTAATAAAACCTTTGAAGCACTTTAAAAGCCAAGAGCATGGCCATCTTCTGGAGGGTGCCCTTTGAATTAGAGAAGTCAGGCGCTGGAGGCAGAGAGCAACTGTGAAAGAAAGTTCTACAGTAGTGAAGAAATACAGGCAAAGCCACAAAGAGAGTGAACAAGAACTGAAAGTTCATGCATACTGCTATTTAATTAAGAACATCTATGAATAAATATGCTACTGAAAATGCTCTGGAAAAAAAAAAAAGCCAAAAAGGTTAATTTAGCTTTGTTATAAAAGCAGTGTGGATGGCATGTCACGATGCCACCTTTTCTTCTGAAGGCAAAGATGACAGAGGGCAATGTAAGTCACACAGAGAGGTATTTAGCCGTGTCACCATAGGAACTGTTTTGCAGAAGTGTGTAGGAGAAAAAGAGCTTGAGTGATGGAAGCATTTAGTGATGGGGAAAAAAAAACAACCAACCAGTAACAAAAACCCAAAATGTAAAATCAGCTACAATGTACTGTGGTTGGAAGACAGCTGAATCTGTGTGGCGCCTGAGTAAATCAAGATTAGAATAGAAGCCTGGTTCAATTCAATGCAAAGACACTGCAGATGCAGAGTGAAATATGCAGTAATCACAGAAGGGAATTTTAAAGCAATCCAGAGAACTATACAATGAGAAAAAATACATATCTTCCACACATGGCAGTTGAAGCAAGCTGTGTTTCCTTGGAAACACCAAAACAAAAGTTATGTGACTTTCAGTCAGCATTATTTCCTGAGACAGCATTAGGACCTGCATTAAAAGTTTGATCTTGGTATTTTACATTTTATGTAAACCAGAGTAATTGCTCTGAAATGAGTAGAATAATTCTGGTGCAAAATCAGGCACTTGTTTTTCAAATATGGAGCTAGTTATATTCACCAAGATTTGTTTTCATTATTATTTGAAGCTGGGTCTACTATGATCCTTACATTTTGTCAATAATTGTGACACAAATCCAATGTGGGATTTTCAGCACACATGTTAAATCAAATATTTTTGTTTCTGAGCCACCCTGAATGTCACAGACGTAAAATGGCAGGGCAAAAAGTTTAAGCTAATTTTTTATTAATAAAAAGCCCTATGGATGGAATGTGGCTTTTGAAAAACACAAGCAGCATAATGGTCACACACTTAAAGCTCCAAGAGATGCAAACTCATGCAGTGAGCTTCTGCTTTCCGTATGTGCCACCCCAAAACTCTGGGCTTTCAACAGGCTTACTGGTTTGGGATAGAAGAACATTATAAGCTAAGCTATGATCAAGCTGCAGGGGAGAAAGAACATTACCATTCCCACTGATTTCATATGTCACCTGTGAATCTTTTACATTAATGAAATCTTTCTCTGCCTAGGGCATGGTCATCTATATTGTGCATGTTGTAAGAAGCCATCAGGACCTAGATTACTGTGCTTTTGGAGTACCTTTAACACTCTGCACAAGAAACATACACAAGATAACAACAAGTACATTTAAACAGGAGGAGAGTGACTCCAACCATCACGGGAGTAATGTGCTGGAATATTCTTGCAAGTAGTAGAACAAGTGAAAAAATAAAATCTGAACAATTCAAAATGGCACTTGTTCATTTTACGAAAAATTTAGCTTCAGTCATGGGATATTGGAGCCTTTAGGGTCCTAAAAATGCAGTTACTGGGATTGTAATGAAAAACAGTCAACAAAATAAAATTTTTGTTTAGTTAAGTCAGAAGAACTGGAGGAAAAAAACTAGAAAGCAAACAGAGTTACAGAGGATAAACAGGAAAATGAAAAAACCTAGAATATTGGAAAAGGAGTAAATTATAGGTTGGTGTATTAGGTAGACAGAGGCATTAAAACAGTTGAATATAGCTAAAACAATGAAGAAATGAGCTGAACAGAGCTGCAGTCCTTCATATAGTTTACTTACTCACCTAATAGCTGTGAGCAATTAATTTATTCTTTTCAAATTATGTCCTTGTTAATTACAAATGGGACCAATGCCCATTTTACTGGACAGAGCTGATCTGAAACATAACTAATGTCTCTAATTTGCTAGAGTGACTCTAAACCAAAACTCTGTATTTGAAAATGATGCATTATTTGTTATGAACTTTTAAAACAGCTGGTTTGAATTTTTTTTTTCTGAAAAAGAGAAATACATTGACATTACCAAACTTTAAATACAATTTAAGTCATAAAGATTTCCATAGAAAGACTGCTGTGTGTTTTACCTCCAAGGGGGAGGGGAAACACTTACTACATTAACTGATATTATTAAAAGCAAGGTAGTAGTCGAAAAATGTGAAGAGATAAGGAGGAAAACAGAGACTTTAAAAATATTTTCAAGGCTGTAAAGAACCTTTGATGAGGGCATGAGGGAGTCATAACTAGTCTTATAAAAACAGAATCAAATGCAGGTGCATGTGTGGTGAAATGAAATCCGAGTAGGTTTATTCAGGGGAGCAGCACCATCCTCATGGTCTTCCCCAGAGAAGGCCACCCCACTAAGCACCCAGGAACACTGCTTCCTGACCCAGCAGCCTAGAAACACCTTGTGCGCCTACTATTTATGAATTTGGGGGTGTGCCTATTATTTATAAATTTTATGTTGTCATAAATTCGGAAGTACAAAGTCCATGAATTATACATTCCTTGATTTTGGTAGAGATGTGGTTTTATAATTTTATTTTGTAACATTTTAGTGTGCCTAGGAAACTAATTAATTGGACTGGTAATTTGTTGTGCTGTATAACAGAGAAAAAAGATGATCCTGCCTCAAACAGTTTCAAGTCCATATTAAGTGAGAGGTTTTTTTCTCTGTCAGATATGAAAGGCAAAATTTTATCTAAAATTCCATTTCTTTCTTTGTACTCTGCCTGAAATAAATCATGCTTCATGCAGTCATTAAGTACCATTCAAAAATATTCTTTATTTCATTAAAGCAATTCAAAATGAACAAAAAATTAAAGGCCAGATTTTGGTTGTAGCACTGCATATTTATCCTGCTAATAGGTATAAAGCAAAATTTTTGTGTGTGCCTCTAAGACTCAACTTCACTGTGAAAACAACACAGACCTACCTGAGGAGGAGCACATGGGGGCTACATCCCAGCAGGTCCCTTTTCATAAATCCTGGAAGAAGATGGAATTTGCCCTTTGTATCCTCAGTGTAAACAGAAATTTAAACCACCCTAACCTTTAGACAAAAAAGGTATTTTTGTTTCCTTGTCTCCTTCACGCCCACCAAAAGATACAATATTCTAAGAAAATTCCAAGAGCCAATCTAAACGTGGGTTATGGTAATAGTTCTATATTGCAGAAGTGGTAGATCTAAAAAGCAGCATATCTAGACAGTGGATTACGAGCTAAATTGTAATAGGGACAAACAAAAAGTGCCACTCCATGTATTGAGTGCCTCACAGCAGAGCAAGAACATGGCATGGCACACTGACTGCTATGCTGACCAGGATTTCAGATGCTGATCCTGGTTCTAAAGGCTTGCCCTTGCATACAAACCTCCAGATGCAAAATACAGAGGCCATTTTTGCTTTGATTTCAAAAGATAATCAACACAACTTTATAACAGTTTTAATGAGTTTTCTATTGCCTTTTCTCCTGATAGAGTCAGCCCTAAAGACTCTGAAGAGCTGCCACAGCTACCCTGACTGTCCAGGATGTGTCCTGCATTGCCATGTCTTCCTTAGGCTGAAGCACTTTTCTATTTGTTACTGCTTTACACTTGTGCTTCCTAGCATTCCAGCCTTGTCTTACAACAGCTTTTTCCTGATACTTGTTTGCCATTAAATCTTACCTATTAAAAAAAAACCAACAAAAACAAACAAACAAACTTACTGGGTTTAATATGGTATAATTTTCTTAGGATATTCTTAAGGGCTTTTAATTGGTAGAGCTTTCTGCTGCCTGTATGGATTCAGCTCAAGGTCTTTGTTGACAGGATCTGAGAACAAACTATAAATGGTTTGGACTGTGAAAATGATATTAGGACTGCTGGTTGGCCTTGTATCAACACATAGCATGGCTTATCATGTGATGTTGTATTTCGCCAACAGTTTCATATCAAAACAAAAAAAACATTTTGTTCTTTTTGGATATTTGAAATTGCCGAACAAATCAACTTTCTCAAATCCCAGTATCGTATTTATTACTATAGCTTATCTCCCCTGTGAAAGTGTTCATTAATAAACAAATAATATTTAGACAGTCACATCATAACTGAAAAAAACCCCACAGAAAATGTCAAATGTTATAACTACACTCTAGTCATCAAGTTATATGAGAAAAATTTAGACCTTTTAAAATATTTTTTCTCTGTTCCTTTATCCCTTCCTACTTCTAGCACTGGTGACTTCTTTTAGTTAAAGAGACAGTAAAACTTCTAAGTTACGTAGTACATGGAGGTGGTTTGTGGCAGACCAGCCTCTTTATGAACATAAGGAATGGAAAAGAGAAATATTTCACATTTAAACAACTCATGACACCTGCTGCCTTACAGGACCGGGAGCCTGGGTGCTGAGCTTCATGAGTGAGTCCAAAAGCATAGGGCTTTTCTCCCTCCAGTCCTGGAGAAGATGGCACGCTTGTCAGATGCATCAAAAGGATTCAGAACTTTCTTTTCATACAAACTCTGTTGGTTCATATCTTGGTTCAGATTTGAAGACAGAGTTGTAATAGCTCCACTCTACTTAGTCCTGTGCAGTGTCTAATATATACAATACATACTCTTACTGATTTACACAGAATGCTGGACAGACTTTGAACACTTAATTTAACAAGAAAAATCACATGCTAAGTGGACTATATATGATTCAAGAGATCTATATTCTCAAAAATAAGAGAGAAGAAAATTTTAAAACTCTAATTAAAAGCTATGTAGTAAAAGCATTGAGGGAATTTCCCAGCCAGTAACAGTAGCATCACAAGCCAGCGATGCCAAATAACTAACAAGGGCAATTTGAGGGCAATTCTACCCCTCATGGATGCTTCCTCCAATGCCAACTGCCATGAACAAAAATCTAAATTACTGAGAGGTAATATTATCTTTCATCTAAGAAGATTTTTTTATGCAGTGAATATCAAATTCCTTTCCATGTCCTACATGAATAGGAAATAAATAAGGAAGGAACTGTTTCATTTGACACTGATAGGCAAACTCTTCAAAAGAAAATTTTTGCAAATGCCTACAGGACACAGATACACTACACACTGTTGCAATATGAATTCCTAAAATCTCTGTTCACTTTTCATATCTCAGTGTTTTCTTCCCAATACAAGCATATATAAATAACGATACATGGCCTCACTACTGTTTTTCCATCTACTGCCAGAGTGTCTACAGAAGGTGCACTGTGTTACAAGGTACATGTTGTGATCAATTAAAGCCCATGGTACAAACAAGGAATACACATATTATGCTTTTCTGAATGCAAGCATGCATACTTGCCATATTTTAAATCAATTAAGATATCATTTTAAATATTCTATTATTAATAAATTCAGAAGTAAGAAAATTCTGAATTTTTAAATATCAACAGTTATCTAGCCAAAATATGTGCTAGTGATTTTACTCATTTGTTTCTATTTATTTAGCAGAAATCTTTAAATAGAAAATGAAGACTCTTCAATAAGAAATAAAAAAAGAAAAAAAAAATCAAGCAAACTGGTACTCTTTAAAGTAAGTACATTGGTGGATTGTCAACTGCATTAAATTGTATAAGAAAAATATTTCTTCACCTCTTCTTTTCAGACTCCAGTGCCAAGCAGATAAGAAAGCTTGCCAGAGAACTGTTCATTCTCTCTTAAACAAGTTAACAGAAGATCAGACTTTTACAATTTTACAATTTTACAATTTTACAATTACAATTTGATTTTAGTTGTATAGCGTGGTAGTCTGCAATTCCAACAAAAGGGTATTTGAAGGAATACATTTTTTTTCTGTTTTCACCTTAGCTAAAATCCTGCGAGCCTCTTTTATAGTAAGTTGCACAGATCCTGTTGAATTTAGTGGAGAGAGGACATTTCTTCCAACAAAGATCAGCACTTCTACAAATTTGTGCACCAAGCTCTTGTGCAAGTGTAGTGTCAAGTACAAGACTCTCTCTGGCTGTCTCAGCTTGTTGTTTGTCTATGTAAGAACTCATTTGTTTCCTACAGCTTTTTAGCTTTTTCCAGATCCCTTTATTTTGCAGAAATATATCTGTAACAAACTTTTTAACAGTAAATGGGTCCCAGTAACTAGGGCACTCAGGTAAACTTTTCAAGATGTTTCTGACCCAAGTTTAAAACAAACCTTCCACTCCCACTCCTCTGGGAGAGGTTATTTTAAATCTAGATCACTTTCATGAACAAGAACAGAGAGTTATATTATTAGGTTCTTCTCACAGATCTGCAGTAGCAGGTTGACAAATACCTTTTTACTGATACATTTCTTAAAAGGCAATAAACCTCCAAATTAAATTAATTTTTCAGTCTTAATTCTGCTAAGGGGAAGATGGGTTTACTCATGGCCTTTATGACCTCCCATGGGATATCAGTCCTGTTCAGCAGAATGCCTTATTTCTGTTAATTTTCTCTCACACAAGTGGGAAAGAACCAGGCAGCCTTTAGGTAGATTACTACATACAAATACTAATGCTTGAAAAATTACACAGGAAAAGATCTGTTAAGCTTAAACACCCCAAGCATTTTTTTTGTGATTCACACATCACTTCTTTCAAAGAAGTAAGCTTTACGCTTTTTAATCTATGCAGGGATCAAAATCTATCTCTTTTTTTCTAATTCCACAACACATTATCAAACACTGATCATCTGTACAATTTTCACTTCAGCAGACACAGTTCAGAAACACATGCAGATGCTCTAAAAATGTTAATAACTCTTCAGCCTGTTAAAAAATGGAATCTGTTTTTCCTTCGCGTGCAGTCCCTCTGCTTCCTCAGCCATGTGCAAAAGCCATGAGTTGGCTCCTCAATCACTTGGCCACATGGCACCAGTGTGGAGCTCACCTGCAAATTCCAGCAAAATACTACACAGTGTATTTGAGAGCTCTTTGCATGCCCACCATGCTCCTGGCCAGCCCTGCCAATGGCTGGAGCTCAGTGTGCCAGAGCAATGGGCTAACATGTCCTTCCAAGTTTCACCCAGAAAGACTGTTCCCACGGAGGAGCCTTCTTTGAGTGAAGATTCAATGCCAAGAGCTTTGCTGATAGAATATTTCGTAGAGAACATTTTTATCTGTGCCACAAAAAAGCCAACAGATGAAACTTTTCATTTCATCTCAAACACCTCAAGCTTCTCTTAGCAGGTTGCATGTTAAGTCCTTGTATATTATGAATTTGCAGAATATTGCCTATTAATATACCTATATTAAGGTATATTAAGATTCATTATAACAAATATTTCAATTCAAACATCTTAAAACATTATCTTGGATCTGCCCTATTTTTTTAGATATTCCTTGGTCAAATTCTACTTGAGTTCACATATAACTTACATTCTTACCTAGTAATCACTTACAGCAGTATTTGATAACTTCACTGTAAGATCTCTTAGTGAAAAGAGCCTTGGGTTTAGCCTAAAAAAGCCATTTGTAGCTTAAAACAAATTCAGAAATAAACATTTGAGTGGGTGATCAATGAGTTCTTTCACGTCATGATTTTGTACAGCTGTACTTCAGCATAGGTGAAAAACAATATGCTAGTCACTTCTGATCATTAATTGGTGATTTTCTGGACATTTCCCACAATTGATACTACAATCTCTATTTTTAAAGTGGCCATAGAAAGAAGTCTTAAAGTGTCAATCAAATTAACACATTCAAAAATATGAAGATTATATAACACTTAAAGTCACAATTTGTTGAATGGTAAATTTTTTTTTAGACAACAAGGCGCTTTTTTCCTAAAAAAGAAGAGGGTTATTTATGATTGCGTCTCCCTTAAACTAAAAAAACTCAGCAATACAGTATTGACGACATTTACGACTCCTATTTAGAAACAAAAGTCTAATTCCCGGAACATGCCATATGGACCACTTCTGTTACCAAAAGTTTCATACTCAAGGCATTTGTAGGAGCAGTCACCAAATGTATTTTCTGCACTCCATCATCATCATCATCATTGAAAGCTTTGGGTTGGAAGGGGCCCTAAAGATTATCTAATTCCACCTCCCCTGCCATGGGCAGGGACACCTTCACTACACCAGGTTGCTCAGGGCCCCATCCAACCTGGTCTTGAACACTTCTAGGGATGGAGTGTTCAGTTTCCCTGGGAAACCTGTGCCCCACCACAGGAATGAATATCTATTCTCTTTCATTTATAAAGCCACTCCCCCTTGTCCTATCTCTACATGCCCTTGCAAAAAGTTCCTCTCCGGCTCTTTCATAACCCCCTTTAGGTACTGGAAGGGTGATATAAGGTCTCCCCAGAGCCTTCTCTGCTCCAGGCTGAACATCCCCAGCTCTCTCAATGTCAAATGAGACTTTATTTTCTTCTCCTTTCTCAAAATAAATACCTTCTTCCAAAGTAATCCTGTTGAAACTGGGATGATGGTAACTGGTAAGGCAAATCATGATGTAACATCTCACTTACCCTGAGCAAAGGTACCAGGTTTTGGTCCCACAGTAGTAGCACAATACGCTTAGTTTAGAGTTGTAATTTGATTTCAGTAATGTTAGGGGACAGGAGGTCCTGACCACAGACACTGGTACTTTTCTTTGGTGTTATGCTGTCATTTTTATATTGTTTGTTTTTACACACCTGCATACCTGACTACACCAACACTCACAGAATGAACTGGTAACATTCTAATAAAAAAAAAGTGTAATTTATGGACAGTGCAAACAGCGGGTTGTTAGGATGGTTCTTCAAGTATTGCTGGTCCAGTGTAGCACCCTGGTGTGTTCAACACATTCAGTGAGACCCAGTAAAATTATATGACACCATGGGAAAAAAACAGAATTGGAGCAGTAAGTCAGTTATTTTTAAATACTGTTTATGTATTTGTTAGTGTTATTCCCATGTCCTTGGAATTCTCTGTGGAGTTCCCCATCACCCAAAATGGTTCCAAAAGCCTTTCAGGACCCTCTGATGCTGCTGAACATAGCTAGGAAACCTCTCAGATGTTTCTGCATTTTTGGCTGACAGAAAATATTCTCTGTTATTTTATGCTCCTATTCCCAGGAACAAATGCCAGAAACTGAATGTTCAAAACACAGAACAGAAGTTATCTAATAACTGAATTTGAAGCCTTCCTGAGCGAAGAGGAAATAGACTGAATCAGCAGTCCTCTGAGATGAGTGAGAAAATTTGATGCCCCTTTAATATGTTCCATGCTTCTTTCATATGAAAATTAAACAACGCTGTTTGTCTGCACAGCACTCACATCACCGCTGTAGACAATATTTTTATATCAATTTTTCCTTTAAAATGAAAAACTAAATACAATTCATGAAGCTGAAAAATCAAAGTTCTTTCAATATGAAGTATCTCCTTTAACGCCTGCCAAGCACTGGTATTTTTCCCCTTGGGTCTCATTGGAGCTGAAATTAACACAGCCTCATCTGTTTTCTTGGTAGTTCTCCTTTACTGGCAGGCACAAAACTATGAGAATACAGGAGCTCTTCATTACTTTTGCCTGACTTCAACCAGGTGCAATGTCCATACAGGCAGAATGCACTTTCACAGGGGAGTCATCCAGAAGTGCACAGCAAAGGACTCTGAGCCACAGAAAGCACAGCCAAAACAATCCCCAGGCTCTGTTAATCCATTCAAACATTCTCTCTGCTGGGTGCCTTTAAGGTATCCAAGCAGAAAATACCAACAGTTTTATCAAAAAGAATGTAACAATTCTTTTAAGTTAAGCACTTAAAATTTAATTAATTTAGCATTCATTGGAAAGTGTTACACTAATACAAGAAATCAGCCTGTGCTGTATTGTATGAGATCACTTTAATATCATCCCTTTCTAGGCAAGGCTGTCCTAGTAAGGAGAAGTTACTTGACAATTGAAATAATACAGCACTCCTTCTGGGGGTGGGTAGGATCAAAAGAAGAATTTAAGCTGCAAAGACCCTTAGCATCAGTGGAAGGAGGGAACATAACTGCGTCCCCTGATCCACACCTCGTGCCCATCTTGCAGCCCACATCTCACAATCACTGAACTTCCTTGCTCAAACAGAGCCAAACAGCACCATGTGCCAAGGTGCTGGGAGGTGAGGGCCTACTCCCATCACACAGAAAAAAAAAAAAAAAAAAGTCTGCCCCGTTTTTTACTTTCTTCCTCTAGCCATTGGGCATGACTTCACTTCTGTTTTGGGACAGGTGTATCTGCCCTTCAACAGCCATGAATGAGGACTTTGAAGTTTGCCTATCTTTGCCCATTAAATACCTGCTTAAGAAATGGATTTATTAATAGACTGTTTGTAAATTCAGGATCATTCTTCAAACTCTTCCAAACACATCACAGGCCAAATGTTTTTATGCTCTAAGCTTTTATTTTATGTATTTTCAGAGGCAGATATCTTAGCAACCTGTCAATGCAAGCCATCTTTTTTTTAAACACTTCAATATATTATCTGTACTGTCTCAAGCAGGATCCTTTTGACCTGCATTTTCATCAGAACAGACATTTTTAAAGCTACCAGTTCAACATTTGAGGAGGGAAGTACAAAACTGAAGTACTGAGACATGACATGATCAAATCCAACCAACTCCAGTGCTGACAGCAATCCACTAAAGCCACTCCACTGGAATATTGCTACGAAGATGCCGTCAGATAAATACAGAAAATAATAGCTGAAATTGTTTTTATGAAGATCACACAATAACTTCATAACAGCCCCTTCTAAGAAAGGGAAAAAAGGATTAAATGTCTAAAGTGACACAGAAAAAGAAAGGTAATGTGAAAATAAAAATGAAATACGTTATTATTCCTGTATGGTTGCATAAATGCTGCTCTTCCTGTGAGCCCACAGCAGAATGAAAATCATTATGTAAAAAAGCTGTTGACTAGTGTGAACAAGATCAATTTCTGTTCTTAAAAAGAAAGAAAAAGAGCAAACCCTAATATGAATAAAACTCAGAAGGAAGACAGAAACTACATTAATTAAAACATTGAAAATAATATTTCAATAGGTCTTCATCTAGGACTAAATTTTAAAATGTTTACGTCGTTCTGAGGTGTTGAAGACAAATGTTTACTATTTGTTCACAACCTGCAAAGAGGAAAAATGCTATTTTCTTTTAAGAGGAAAATTATGTGTTAAGAATATCTTGCATACCTGTTCTCTGTCTGTGGAAAAAGAACTTTTAATTTTTTTCTCAGATACTCAGTACAAGTCCTCACTTATAAAAACCAAAGGTTAGTGACAGGAGCAAATAATATAAATATTATGGGTTAAGTTGCTTCACTCTCTTTAATCATGACAATATGAGGGGGGTACTATTAAAAAAACTATTTTTTTTAAAGGAAATGCATCTTAGATATTCTAGCTGGAGAGAATGGGAATATATATGGTTATAAAAGGCATATTCAAAAAAATGAAGAATGAAACAAACTACAAAATTTGGGGAATCCTCACAACAGTACATTACAAATCTCTATTTTCTTCTTCTTTGTGATTGCTTAGCACAGGCAGAAGAACCTGGGCTCATTTCTGTGTTCCCTCTAAGCAGTATCTTTGTGGTTTATGTAACTTCTACATCTAATATATCGCTTAGTGAGGTAACTTCTACCTTAGCATGCCCTAAAAACCCTCAAGTGGCAAAGGAATATTCCCAGAGAAGCAAATCCAGTTATCCAGCCACTGGGTCTGCCTGGCTGGGCTGTACACTTGAACTGTGACTCTGTCCTCCACGCTGTAAATAATTGCAAAGAAAAGGCTCATCCTTTCTGAGTGAATACTCTGGCCTCCTCAACCATTTCATCATTGCAAAACACATGCTGAAACAATGATTAGAACTACTGGCATGGGGCACCTGCCTGACTATAGGGGATCTGCTGTTACTGACACTGCCAGTCTCTTGGAAGGCCCTGGAGTAGAGCAGGGTGAATATGGCACATACTTGGCAAGAGTAAAAAGTAGCAAAACATTACCTAGTCAATCTTATCTCCAATAGTGCTTAAAGATAGCAGAAACACTGAACCTGACTAGGTATTAGCAAATCAGCACCTGCTCTGGAGTCCTGACTTTTGCAAATCAGTATTATCTCATTCTTTCATACTACTGCTAATTATTCCTAATGCAAAATCATCTAAGTGTTATTTCACAGTAGTATTCCCCTTGATTAGAGTTTTATGACCTACAAAATCTACAGCATCTGATTCAGCTGCATTCCCAGAATACAAACATCTCAAAAGCAGGTACAAGTCTCAGGCAAAGTAATTTTCTATTAGCTGCCTATTACATCTGGGTGCATGGCCCAGCAAAACATAAGCAAAGTTTTTGTTTCACAGAGTATCAAAACTTCAGAGCTTTGCAAATAAAGCATGAAAAATTCACGACAAGATGCATGCCCAGTGAGCATGAATGAATTAACATAAAGTCAAACCATGCTGTCAACTACAATTTAAATTCAAAAGACTAGATATTTATGAGACATGATTGGAGGAAACAAGCTAAGTAGACGAAAACTGGTCCAAAACTACTAAGCTACACTCAAAACCAAATAGGAAGGGAATCCCATGGTCCCAATTTGAGGTTTGAAGACAAAATTTAAGGTGGAGGGAGAAAGTGATAAGCCTCCTCTTTTGTGTGGGCTCTTTGCCCATGGAGGAAAGTCCTGCAAGTGACCTGGGGTAACTCTGGCTTGCCTTCAGGCACGGAGCATGTTCTAGGAATAGGGTTAGCAGGAAGTTTGGCAGTTGCTCGCCAGAAGTGGCATTACAATTGAAAGCTGACAACACAAGTAGTGCCAGCACTCGCAGTTGCTGCCCCTCAGAGCAATAAACCCAATGTTTATGCTCAGAGGCACACCCAGGTGTCCTCAGAGGCTGACTTCCCACCCATGCACTTGAGAAAGCTCCTGCACAAAGCCCATGCAATCCACAAGGAGACATTCCAGCTGTTCCCCTTCCTACTAAGTACATTCAGCCTCTGCAAAGAGATACATTAATAAAAGCTTGGCCTGACTTGTCAAGCTGGAGGTGCCAGTACAGGAAGGAGTAAGGCAAAGAGTGACAGAATGTGTCTGCTTTAATTCAACCAAGGAAAAGGGCTTTTTACTAACATCACACCTATTCAGATTAGATGCCATTAAAAGCAAAGTAATTCAAGAACTCAGATTAAGCAAATGAGGAAAAGCATAAAAATGTATTGTGAATAACACTTAATTTTAGCCAGGTAGGAAAAAATGTATTCCTGAAAATCAAACTAAGTTGTGTCTAAGTATTCCCATATTGGAATATAAAAATTAATGAACTGCATTTTGTTCCAGCTATGACATAGTGTAGTTTAGAAATGCATTCAAAAGTTTTGCAGCAAATAGAAGAGTGTGGACATTTTCATGTCCAACCAGCTTCCTTATCAAAACATTATACAAATCATAAGAGGGAAGAGTTTACCATGGAGTCATATTGTTTTAATAGCCACTTCACTTGACAAAACAATTTCCAAACAGCTCCTTTGTTTTTCAGCTAATGTAAACGAGAAGGAAGTATTTTAACTTTAGATTGCTACACCTTTTCAGTCCTATCACTGAGAACACTTTCAAAATGGCATTTTCATTGGCCTTTCTTAAAGTAGAAATACTAACAATTCTGGGGCCGTTTCACAATGTGATTAAAGTTCTCCAATGCACAACTGTTTGTGAGATAAGAAAGTCATGTCATCTATTGTTTCTCATTACCCATCACAAACTCTAAAAGCAGTCAAGCCAGCCAATCCAATTCATCTTGAAAACCATCAAAGTCCATACACATTTTGACAAGCAAATGGGTGGGATATTAGCATTAGCAGAAACAGAAGACACAAATTTGATTCCGAGAGCTCCATAAGCCTGCAAAACAATGGGAGCTCAGTGTCAGAAGCTGACTGAATAAATCAGCTCTAGGAAAAAAATTAGAATTCCTAGATCATAAGTGACAGATGTCCCTTATACCGGAATGACTTTCAGGCCATTTCATTCTGATTTTATTAGGAGAGGAGGAAAAACAGTTACAGAGCAAAAGCAAAACACAACACTGTGTACAGCAGGTTTTAAATTAATCTGCTAGTGTCAGGCCTGCTTGTTTCATTCAGTTGGTCCAGACTAAAAATACAGAGAAGGAGATAAAGAATTGACTCAGTATAAAAAGGGGGACAGCATTCTTCCAGCACTTAAAAAGCATTACTTTTTTTACAGTTTCCAATGATCAACAAACACACTTGGGAAAACACACTGGGAAAGTGCTTTGCTGAAGCAAGGGACAAGCAGGCTTCTTTGCCAGTTTTTTTGCTCCATACTCAATGTCCACACCTGGCTGAAAGTTGCCAGAGGGGTCTCACATTCACAGTTGCTAAAAAAAAAGTAGACCTTATAGTCCACAGGATGCCACAGAATCTAACAGTATGAACTATGCTGGTTCAAAAGATGCTAGAGAAAATTATGGAGGCTTAGTCCTGAGGGAGCTAGCCAGTGCCACATCCTGGATACCACTGCAAGAGGACGTGCTTTCAGCCCATGAGAGCTAAAAGCAAGGAGAGTGTTTCACAGAGAAGAACGCTGCAGGCTTAAACCTTGCCTTACCTGTTTCATAAAGGATTGTCTGTTGGTCACTGCGAGAGGCAGCATGCTGCTCTGGATGGACTTTTCGTCATGAATCACAGAATATGCTGAGTAGGAAGGGACCCACAAGGATCATCAAAGTCCAACTCCTGCACAGGACCATTCCCAAGAGTCACACGAGTGCCTGAGAGTCTTATCCAAGTGCTTCTTGAACTCTGTCGGGCTGGTGCTGTGACCACTGCCCTGGGGAGCCTATTCCAGTGCCCAGACACCCTCTGGGTGAAGAACCCTTCCCCAATAACCAACCTAAACCTCCCCTGACACAGTTTCAAGCCACTCATAAATCTGAATTATATGTGGCATTTGGAATTTCTTCCAATATAAAAATTTCAGAGGGTTACTTTTGTCAAACCCGGTGTTTCATATTTTAAATGTTGTATTAGCATTTGTAAGGTAAACCTTTTTCCTTAATAAAAATACTTTGTGACTAAAATTACTGAAAAAAAATTTAACTCACATATATAAATGAAAGTAACTTTTTTTGCCAGAACACATTTTGCTGAATGTTAATTGGGAAGTTATGATTTTAATAAAACATTCAAAGCAAATACATTCCATCAGAAAAAGAAGTCTGGACACCTCCAGTAATGCAGTTTTAGGTGCCAGCTTTACTCTTAGACAATTTCTAAAGTGCTAGGAGGCCTAAGTAAAAGGCCAGTGAGTATCCTTACAGAAACTGATTTATTTCAAATGTGGAAAAGGGCTGTTAGTCTGAGCTGAACAGCAGGAATACAAGGAAAATACAGCTGCACAGCATATGGAAGGGAACCTGAAAGCCAGTTTCAGAAATGTGAGCCCACGAGAAGTGCTGGCAGGGCTCATCCTGTCCATCCATGCACCGAGAGGGCTGGGTCTGGATCGAGGTCTCAGGGACAGAGGGTCTCTGCAAGGGCAGCCCCATCTCCTCTCAATCTGCCCAGCACTGACAGCTCACAAGGAGCACGTGAGGAGAATGTGCCAGAAGAGTGAAAGCAGGAGAATCATTCCTTGTGTTCCCATTCAGCTAAAAATTGAAGCAGTTCCAGCCACCTCACAGTACTGTCAAGGAGACGAGTATTTATATCATGTGACAGATGGCCTTGTTCATTAGTACAGTCTGAAAATGACCGCACTCAGGATGTACCTGTCGGGAGCTTCCAGCCCCTGTCTCGTCAGGAAATGGTGGGGGGACACAACCTGCCCTGCATGCACAACTCACTGCTGGGTTATCAGCTCCCTCACATGCCAGCACCTTCACCTCAGTGGATGGGCTTGACATGGATTTCAGAACTCTCCATCACACGAGTTTAGACTCAGCCCTCCTTTTTTAATTTCTTATCCCATATATGACTCCACTAACATTCAATGAACTCCTGTGAAGTACGGTTGTATTAACCATGTGTAAAGCCATAAGATAACAATCCCAAATGGTTAATTGTCACAATAAATTATTTTTTTATTGTTGCAATAAATAATTGCTCCCATAGAAAGGTATAGAATGAATTTCCTTAGAGAGGTTAAACAGCAAACATTGTGGCCTTGTTATTTTGGGACAGTATCCAAAATTTGGAAAATCTGATAAGGCACCAAAAAAAAAAAAAAAAAAAAAAAAAAAAAAAAAAAAAAAAAGAGTGAAATGTGAAAAACAACAGAATGTTTGTATAAGAAGTTAGAGCAACAGGGCCCTCACCCATCTGGGTAGTACCATAGCATAAGAAAAAAAACCCCAATAACAAGCATTAGCTGCATGGGAAAACTGGAAACATGGTGTTGGAAATCACATTCTAAGCTAGGTGTCCATGTTCTTCAGGTGGGGAGTTCTTTTTTTCATTTGGTCCCTAGAACAAGGGGATCCTGTAAATGCTCTGAGCTCCAAGGAACAGCTAGTGACATACCAAATTAACAAAACTTTGCTGAGATATTAATGCATGAGGCTGTGCTTCTGCAAAGGTGCACATTCAGCTCTGCAGGAAGTGCGACCTGTCACCCAGACCTCACAGGCCTTTTATCAGAAATTTAGGATAGTGTTATTTATTCCAATTATTCAAATACCTGTAAATTAAAACACAAATGAGCCCTTAAATAAGCTGGACAAGCACTAAACACTCTGAAAGCCAGGACAGGTAGGTTTTTTTTTATTTTGCTTCTAGGTGTTTAGTTAGAGAAAGATCATGATTTTTGATTTACTTTCATCTGAACACAAAGCTGTTGTCAGGACTAAATGAAAACTTTTCTTATTGTCTTTCTCACTGCCAGTCTGAAAAAAATATATGATTTATGCATTGAAATGAAAATAAATATCTTTTGAAGAGAGGCTGGAATGTCCTCTGTTCATTGCAAAGCCTCTGAATTATTTTTTTTAATGCAGCAAGTCATCTGAACAGCTTCAACAGGGCAAAGGAGTTGTCTGGGTCACATGCCTACAGCTGCCATTTAAAGTAACCAAGCCTAAAAAGCATCAGTTATTCAAGAGTCAGGTTTAGGGTGTTTTTTTTAAAAAAAAAGATAAATAGCTCTAAGTGGAATGCAATTCCATTATGAACTGAATAGAGGTGTGTGGCAGAGAAACAGGGAAATGTCTACGCCAGTAACTGGCAATTTCAAGCAGGGTCAAGCTTACAGCCACTGATCTACCTGCCTAATATTCAACTTCCAAACAGGTTGGCAAATTGAAAAGAATTCCAAAATGAGCTAAATGAGTGATATGAGCTATGGGAAAATAATACTGCATGCAGTTCCCAAGGCTCAGTCTACTTTTTTTATCCATAAAGGACTTGAGCATGACATAAACTGTATTGCTATGTCCCTCCTCTCAAAATCTATGTAAGCAAGTCAACCACAGCCTATGAATCTGTGCAATTTATAAAAAAAGGGAATATCTAACAAAATGCATCAAATGCTGAGCTTATTTTTAACTATTCACATGCAAAAAAAAAAAAAAAATCAAAAGGCTTATCAAATGGGTGAGTCAGAAGAAAATACCTCTTCAGACAAACTGATGTTCTCCAATTAATTCCTGTGCCTGCAGCACAACAACTCCCCTGCACCTCACCATCACCCTTTTGCCTCACCTTACTCTTCCAGGTACAATTTTTCTCCTAACTGCTGGCAGGCAAAGGATTTCCTTTGCTGCCATCCCCTTCCACCTGCTTCTCCGGTGCTAGTACTGCCTAATCTAGAATCCTGCCTCCAGCAAGCCCCTCTCCTGCCACTCCTCCACAAGAGCAAGCCACAAAGCATATGAAACCTGTCCAGGTAAGAGAATATTTTGCGTGTTTAAATTAAGTAGGGAAAAAGACTTTGAAAGCCTTTTTCCCCCATCTAAACCTTCTTCCTCTTCAGAGTGATTTACAGCAGATTCATGAAGAACAGAAGACAGTCAAAGGGCTGACTGTCCTGGGAGAGAGGAAGGTTTCTGAGAGGGATAGGTGAGTTCTGCATGAAGTCTCATGAAACCAGACTCTTCCAAAAGAGAAACTAGAATGTCATAAGGTAGCTCAGAGCCAACATCTCCACCCCTTTCACACCTCATTTCCTTCTTGTAATTAAAAGCTAGGGTGACAACTGAGGACAGATTCTGAAAAATAAACTAACTCCCTTTTGGTTTTAAGAAGGTTGAATTACATCAACTAATACAAAATGAAAAGCAGTTTGTTTCTCCTGGGGGAACATGTTGTTCCCAGATGAAAATGCACCAGACATATACTTTTTGGTGCCAAAGAATAGTGCCAAAGAGGAGCTGGAAATATTGCTGCTGTAAGAAATAACTATTTTGAATCATCATAGAATCATAGAACCATAGAATGGCTTGGGTTGGAAGTGTCCTTAAAGATCATCCAGTTCTACTTAGGGCAGCAGTACATCCAAGGCACCCACACACAGTCTTTCAAGCCTTTAGGCAAGTTTTAATGTTAGCATTAAGTAGAAGTACTTTGGTACATAAAACCTGAAACCCCACTTCACACCAAAAAACTTTCCTGTAATTCAAGGACAGGCATTGAGACAAATTCCATCCAACCACTGGAGAACTCCACACTAAAGACATGTTCTCAGCTTACTCAGCTGAATGCACTGAACTCAACATAGGGCTCACTGGTTAAGGTAGCTCTCTCCTAAAACACTGAGGAAAGAGGCAGTGCAGGAGGACAAGTGCCTATTTGAATTACTGGAACACAACAAAACTGGCTTAAGTGATATTTGGTACCACTTACAGCTCAGCTTTTCTTGAGTGCAGGGTGAGAGGTAAGAAGAAACCTATAGGAAAGCAGCATTCCAAAACAGGGAAATAAGATATAGTAAGGTGGCAATGACAAACCTGCTGTGAGAATCTTTCAGAATAAATACTTCAAGCTAGTCCCTAGTAAATGCCTTAAAAACTATTCTTATCATAATACAGCCGGAGTGAAATTAAGGATTAGATACAGATATTTTCTAAAATTCCTCACCCTTTTATTCAAGCTGTACTATTCAATCCCACCATGCAGAATTTTCTGAATGGAGATGTCATAATTTGCTACAACTTCACAGGCAGAGCTTATAAATAATCGAGGAAAATAGTCACTTGGCTGGGGAATATCACTTAGCCCCTCCTTGCAAGGTATGAGTGGGCTTTCCAGCATACACAGGACTTGAGCTGCTTTTCTCTGAGCAAAAAATCCACTCCCACGATACACATATAAGCACATCCACTTCCAAATTAATATTCCTTACCTTATCTTTACTTTCAGAATCAGAATCCTCAAGTTTGGTCCGAATGACAAAGGGTGTAGATAACCTCAGGAGAACTCTTTCAAATGTGGCACTGATTTTAGGAGAGACTATGTCAAAGCAGTCTTGGAATTTCAGGGTTTTATGAGCATCACATCTGAGCTGCTTCCTAAGACCTTCTCCAAGCTGGAGCACCAGCATGTTTGGATCAAACATGAGGTGAAAGGGGAAAGCTCTGCAGAAGGTGCTGATACTAATCCTCAGGTCTAAGGGGGACTGGGAAGTTCCTGGTGGAAGTGCTTTTGTGGTATTTGCATTTTCACGTTCTTTGATAAGGAAAGTCAAACAACTGCAGTTACCTGGGTTTGTCCCCTCTGAGCACAACTTATCATTTGTGACCTGTTCTACTTCTACTTCCAAGCGGTAAATCTTCTTTGCTGCTGCTTTTATCATTCCTGTCATTGCAAATCCCACAATCTGATGTGGGTGAAAATAATGAAGCATGAGATTGCCTTCAGGGAGTTCTTTGCATAGGAAAGAAGGAGATTCCAGGGTGGCCTGTCTTCCAAATGAAGTTCTAATATGCTCCAGCAAAGCATCAAAGCCATTGAAGAAGTCTTGAAGGGTCCCACCTACAGCTCGAAGAACTCTTTCGTTCTCGTCAAAGCAGATATTGAAGAATTCCTCCCCAAACTTTTCTTGCATTTCCTCAAACTTCAGACCTATAGGACAATGAGACATTGATATCAACAACACAGTATTGTTAGGGTGTCACATTTTCCCTTTTTCCTTTATTTACCCAGTGTTTCTCCAAAGCAGTGAGAGCAGTTTTTTTCACTAGATATATATCCATAGGCTTCTGTGGTGGTTGGGAATAACCCTAGAAGCCATTTTTTTTAAGTCCTCATTCTTTCAGGTTGCTGTCCCAGCCAGTTATTAGTGGCCCTGCTTCCTTTTCCCCACTGGCAGCCAGCTTCCATTACAATTTCCCAGACCTTTGCATGTCACATCCAGGCCACTGTGGGAAGACACCCAGGCATGGCTGCATCCCTTCCTTTGCTGACCTGGCTACAAATGAGGCTTCCAGTCTTACAGCCCCTCTGTTCACTCCCTCTGTAAAGCATCCAGCTCTCCCCAGCTGCTTAAAGAATAAGATACTGGGACTCTTAGTCAGTTGTTTGGCTTTCCATCCACAATGTAAAGCCCTGAAGTCAGATTATATTTTAAATAGTTGGTGAAGGGGGATTGTGAGTTTTGCAGGGGTTTTTTTAGACAAAATACTTTTCTCATTGTAGGCATTGGGCACTGCCACAAGATACAAAAAATAATTACTTCTTTTTTTGTTGCCTGCAAAGGAGAGCAAAGCCTTTTCATTTTAAGCTTCTACCTACACTCAACCATCTTTAAAAAGCCCCAGCCTCTTGAAAGCAGTCTACACAGCTAATAGATGGGATATCTCACAATGTCACTTCAAGTTTCTATCATAAAAATTCAAAAGGTTTTGAATTTTGAGGTTTTGCCAGAGGTGATAAGGCTGGCATCGCTGAAGGGATGAAAGATTACCAGTAATGGAAATTTTTATCAAATCCTGTTCCAGTTAGTTATTTACAGTTTTAAGGATAACGTATAAAAATTTTTTTGAGATGGTTACTAAGCATTTACCTCTGCCTTATTTCAAGGAAGACACACTCTATTTTTTCAACTCTATTACGATACAATCCCCATATCATAGTAGAGTTATAAAATTCATCGGGTATCTCTATTGTTTTAAGATGTAACAAAATAAAAAGAAGTATTAATCAGCTCTATGTGAATTACAAATATCGAGAGTTTTCAAAAGAAACTTATATAGGAATTAACAACATAGTTTCTTCTACTACATTGAAATTGTGGACTTGCAAGTCAGTAGACTAGTCAAACACCTTAACATTTATCTTGAATTTGAACAGAAACGAAGGTCAGTTATTTCCTTCCTGAGGGCACAACAGGCCCTTTATTTTAATGTGTGGTCAAGCATGTTTTATAGCATTGGTAACATCCCAGCAGATCACTGAATTTCTCATTGTTTAGACTGCTTCTAGGGTTTTAATTTGGGAAAAACAGAGTGGTTAGTGACTTTTGTACTTGAGGCATAACAGGGGGCAGAAGTCTGTTTGTAGACAATAACCTTTAATAATCTCAAGGCAGTGTCTGAACTGCCTATGTACACAGGCATAGTTAACACAATCAATAATCACAAGCGATTTCAGCGCTCCCCAGCTTCAGACTCTGCAATGACATATGATTAATAGCAAATTAAAATGCATAAAGTTACATATATAAACATAAGAACATGACAAAGCATATTTTAAAAAGAAGTAATAGCAATAATTTGGGAAGTTCATTCAAGTGCCATTACTCATAAAGAAATTTGGTCACTGAACTAGGTTATTACAAAAATATTCCCAGGATCTTTTATGACCACAGATGGTCAACTCTGCAGCTAAGCCAAAAGAAAGTACCTCTGGTACACAATGGCCCCTAATATCTTGACTCAGAAGACTGTGTGCCAATTCCTGAGTCATTATTATTACGTCTGCATAACATGGTATTGTAATATCTTACCAAAAATTACTCACTATAACCCAAAAATAATTTAATTCTAACCAATACCAACAATGTCATAACTGGACATTAATACCAAATAGCTAAGAAATCATCATATTCATATGTATACACAAACAGATATTCATACTTTTAAATCTCATTGTTCTGTATAGTGAAGCGTGAGCAACCTTAGAAGTCTGTGTGTCAAGTGAGCAGTCTAGCAGGGGCACCCAAAGCTGTAAGATTGCAGAGGGGAACAGGACAGCACCAGAAACCCCTGGGCTATTCATACAAATGGCCAAATGCATCCCACAAAGCTGCCCAAAAGACAGCACAGGTGAAGTGCCTTTCAAGTGTGTTATACAGATACTGTGAAGCAGCTGCCCTGGTGCCACTGACTGCAAGTGAGGTTTGCAGAACTGATCACTCCTGAACTCTGTGGCTGCATATGTGAGTCTCACCTCATTAACATTACTGGGAACACTATATCAGTATTGGTCTGAGGTTTTGCTGATTGTCTTAGACTGGTCTTGTTGTCCACCCTGGAGAACTGGCCATTCAGTCTGGATGCAATATACTGACTCCAAGCAACATGAATTATACCATGGAAGTCAGGTAAATGACCTGGCTTGAGGACATGC
Organism: Cettia cetti; assembly: GCA_013401135.1. NCBI lineage: Eukaryota > Metazoa > Chordata > Aves > Passeriformes > Sylviidae > Cettia > Cettia cetti. The sequence goes on along the minus strand of VZUI01025216.1, from coordinate 14,335 downwards.
CACTACTTTTAAAAACATTTGAGTTTGGAATTGAGTTACACACAGTGCCAGCAGAAAATCAGATCAGCTCTAATAGAAAAATAGATATGACCAAACTCAACCAAACTACTGGTCTTTGTTAGTCATGAATTTTCTCTACAATAATAGACACTACGATATACTAAGAAAATCAATACAAGTAAAGAACCTTCAAAACCAAAAATCATAATGTTCCTATCAAGGAAGCTTCTTCCTTAGCCTTACCAACAAGACATCATTTTTTTTGCATAAAGCACGATGTTTATCTTTGAATTAAAAATACTTATTTAATAAATTCCTATACACAAACACACAGAGACTAAATTTTTCTGTATTTCTCTCCAAAGCTATTGACTTCAGTGATGTCTTTGTGCACAGTTGCACAAAAATATTCAATATGTATTTTTACTGAATTATTCCTGCCTTTCTTATTGAAAAAAACAATGAACAGATGCTCACCTAGCACTAATTCTGTATATACTTCAGTATAACCTTTTCACTTGCCACCATACAAATGATCCCAATCTTCTGCATATCTTCTGTGGATTTTCTCCCTCACCCATATTTCTAAACATAGCTGTTGTGGTTTAAGCCCAGCTGGCAAGTAAACACCACACAGCCACTTGCTCAGCCCTCCACCCTGGTGGAACAGGGAGAAGAATATAAAGTAAAACTTGTAGGTTGAGGTAAGAACAGTTTAATAATTCAAAGAAAAGGAAAATATAATAATAATAGTAGTAAATAGTAATAATGATTATAAGAGACAAAAATAAAAACCCACACGGTAAGACAAGTGATGCCCAATGCAATTGCTCACCACCAATGCCAGTCCCTGTCCTCGTCCAGGTCACTCCCCCAGTTTATATTCTGGGCGGGACAATCTAAGGGTGTGGAATGTCCCTTTGGCCACTTTGGGTCTCAGCTGTGCTCCCTCCCAGCTTTCTTGTGCCCTTCCTCCTTGGCAGAGCACCAGACACAAAAAAAGGCCTTGGCCTAGGATAAATACTACTTAGCAACAACCAAAACATCAGTATGTTATTGACAGTATTCTCATACTGAATCCAAAACACAGCAATGTACCAGCTACTGAGGAGAAATTAACTCTATCCCAGATAAATCCAGGACAGTATCAGACTGAGAGATAGTTTTATTACAAGTAGAAAAACCTTCATGCTAACAAAAACAATCCTAGAACTCATTGGCTCTGTAGTGGATAGTTTATAACATTTGGAGACTTCACAGGCTAGTTGTTATCTTTAAATATTACATTTGGAATGATTTCCAGTTTCAACACATATGGTATTTCCTGGTTGTTTTTCTTTTATGCTGAGAAAAGACAAAATCAAAATAATCTTCTTATAACCTTCAGATTATGCTTCTACACAAAAAGTCCAATCTTTTCAAACTCATCTCACATTCAGCTGTTGAAAAATTATTCAATTGTTTTTCTGTTTGATTTTGCAGTGGAATAATTCAGATTGAATACGGCATTGAAAATATGAGTCAATTTCTGTTCATCAAAACTGACAATTTGCTATTCCATTCTGAAAAGCTAGCACCTCTTTCTTTTTCACTGTCGACCTCTAAGCAAAATTTTCATTCAGCTTCCCAGAAAAAAAAAAAAAAATTGATATCTATATGAGGGCCCAGCACTTCCAAATGCAGAGGCCACTGCCCTCCCTTATCACCTCATGTATGACCCCAACACAGCGTCCTAATGAGCACTGGCTTGCAACTAATACAAAGGAAAGGGACGAAAAGGTCTTCCTTGCTTTCACCAGGACACCCCACTAAATGGTAGTAATACCAAATAAATCAAAAACCATCCCAACACTCTCTGCTGCTCCCCAACTGAAGCAACTCGTTATTTTGAGCTTCTGCTCTTTACAAACCTTCTACTAATATAGTGAATGAAGTTCTAAAAATTCATTGGTCTCAATTTGTTTTCCTCCTGGGGAGGGATCTACTGTGTTCCTACTTCTTTATGTAGGTAGGAATATCACGTTATAACTTTAATTTTTTTCTTAGTAGTTTCTTTTTGTTCCTTTTCCTTACAATGTCATTTCCTTTCATTCCAGTCCATGTCGAAGGGAAATTAAATATGCACATTGGAAATTGAGGCAAAGCAACCACAGAATGAAGATATTGCTAAAGAACTCCACTAAAAAGCACTTTTGGATCTCTGAAAAATTATTATTCTTTGAAAATGTGTCTCAAAGACATTTAGAGAAGGAATCCTATATTTCCTAGCCAGATCAAAAATTACCAAAGTCTTTAAGCACAGGTTCAAAGTAAAAATTAAGTATTTCACTGAACTGGAGCAGAAATGACTTCATCCTGTAATAACATGCTAGCAAAAGGTCTTCGCTTTCTTTTCAGCAGTTAATGTAAACTGAAAACACACTAAAAAATGTCAAGGAATTAATACAATATTTTTAAGTATTTTGAACATTACAAAGTGGAGAAATTAGGTAAGATTCTGTCCCCATAAAGAAAATTGCAAATCATAGGCTCTTGAGAAACAATCAGAAGACTAAAAAATCTGATGTGATAAAAAAAAAAAAATGTAATTCATTAAGTGGTACAGCATGCAGAAGCAGTTACAAGCCATCCAATTTTTCCTAAAAGTAAATAATGAAGACAATGGCTGCAGAGTGGCCAGCATCTGACTCATTTGGCACTGAAAAATACCATTTTTTTTCCTGAGACACCATTCAGAATCTGTAAATATCAAACCTTAAGGGGCTGGAACAATTAAATATGCAATTCCAGACCTCATACTGTGAACAGAAGCAGAATTTGCCACCTTCAGTTATAGCAAGTATCTCTTAAATGTTTTTGGATTATCAAATTTTTGGCATCAGTAACATCTTTTCCTTAAACAGACCTGTGGACAGAAAGACAGGTGGCAGTTCAGAATTCCAAAGAATGATTTCAGATGCTAGGGAAGGCAATGTTTAGTCTCTGAATAAAAAAGGTTTTTTTGTGTACATACTAATGCTGAAGGTACGTTAGATGAATCATTTGGCTTGTAAGTGAGCCTAGCACCAGTATCTAATTACTTTATAAATTACTTTGATTTTACTTCATTATGATTATGAATTTATATCATCCTGAGAATCCAGATAGCATTTTTATATTACCTTTTTGGTGGCTTTTATATAAAGACAGTAACATCATATTATGCCTTTACATACAGTTGTGACACAACTGAAAAATCTTTACAGCGCTTCTCTTACAATGACATGCAGCCCCTGCATATCATTCAAGATTTCACAGAATATAAATGAGAACTACTGTTAAAAAGAATTCCTGACACTTGTTCACCTGTAATATTTCTTTTATCCACTTTTAATTAGGTGATTTCTTTCCTTGCTCTCTGATCAGTGATAGAAATATCACTGCAATTACTGCCTCTTGGTGAGGAGCTGATCACCAGTTCTCAACATAAATATAAAGGATTGTGCCCAAAACTGTTGACACAGGAAGCTCACGTGAGATATTAAGAACAGACAGCAGAAGGAGGTTTTGCCCCCATACATTGCTCTCACAACAGCCAATTTTGCAAGCAATGCCAAGCTATGTCAAGCAAGACTATCATGATTTTATGTCCCCCAACACAACCTGAAAAGCTCATTTCTTATATCTGCATGGGGCTTATTAAATGAAAACTGCAACCATTAGATTAGTAGTTCCTACAAATTAGGCAGATCAGGTTTGTTTCATGGTTAACTCGAGAGATTAAATGGTAATAAGGATTTTTTTCTCTTTTTTTCATTAAAATAAGTATATACGTCTTTGAATTAACATAGGGAGCAGAACTGCACTTCTTGGAATGAGTAAAACTGCTACGAAACCTAAAAACTCTTCCCATTAAATGCAAAAGCATCTCTCATATCTCCTCACATATATAAAGGGCTCAACTCATCTGACTAAATATAGAAATCTAATGCTCCTTGAGTCTTCTAGAAGGCATCCAAGACATCTACAAAAGAACCAACAGATAGTTACCATATCTGCCAAGATTAGGGACCTGAGGGAGACCTACCCATTTCTGAAGGTTTGACAGAGGCCACAGGATAACTCACAGCACCTCAGATAATGACAAACACCTACATTTAGCCAATGAATCATGGCCAGAATATGTTCTTTATAAATAGACTTCTACAAGATGCTACTGTACATCATAATTTCAAACCACTCATTATCTGCTAGTAGTTCATCCGCTTTCTAACAATAAATAGCACTGATTTGAGAAGAGTGGGACGTCTAAGGCCATTTGGTATAAACTTTCGTCCTTTTCTAATTGAGATGTACTCATCTCAGTTTTGAAATCACATGAATTATGTGCTTTTTGTTTAGATTACTTTTGTGTTGCCAGTGCACTGTAACATCTGCTAAATAACAGGAGCCCTTGTGTATAGCTCAGACCCTCCAGGATAAAGCATTATTAGAATCCATTAATATTGCCAATCCTCTGGGCCATGTAACATTTCCTTTTACGCCATTTGTAAACCAACAACTTTAATAATAAATCAGGCCATGTATCCTGAATTAGTTGCATCCTAATGATTATTCACAGTTCTTAGTGCAAAGGGAAGTGATAGAAATTTATATACTTTCAATATCTAAGCATTTACAGTTCTCAGACACCTCCCAAGCAGTCAGTGTAACAAACCTTTGTTTACCTTTTCCAAAACTATACCTGTTCTAATCTCATGGTAAGCTAAGATCTGTCCTGGCACCTCCTTTTCAATTATTTCCTGCCTCTTCAAATATAGTATTTCTCAGTAGTCATTCAATAGTTGTCAAAATGATCCCAAATTTATCCCTCTTTAACAACAGAGTATCACAGAAGCATAGAATATTCTGAGTTGGAAGGGACCCACAAGATCATCAAAATCCAACTCCAGGCCTTGCACAGGACATCCCAAAGAATCACACCATGTGCCTGAGAACATTGTGCAACCACTTCTTGAATTCTGTCAGGCTGGTGCTGTGACCACTTCCCAAGTGCTCAGTAGTGGAGCAATAAAAATTGAACAGCCTTCACCTTACTGAAGCTCTCAGCCACCCTCTGGGTGAAGAACCTTTTCCTAACATCCAGCCTAAACCCGCCCTGACACAGCTTCATGCCATTGCCTCATGTAGGAGCTAAGATTTTCTCAGTTTCATAAAGCAAACACAGATCCCTAACTGACAAATGTACAGAGAACAAATGACTTTTATAGAATTATGCCCTTTGTACTAAATGAAGGATCAGCCCTGCAAGATATATTTAGGCATGAAGTGATTTGCCCTATATAAAGCAGCCTGCAGCACATGTTCCCTTTGGTAGTGACAAGCAAATGTCACCCAGAGCAAGAACTCTCTAACACCTCTAACAATGGATTCCACCTCCTCCTTGGTGTGTTGGGGAGGCTGAATCCAGAAACATGATTTATCTCCCTGACAGGACAGGGCTCTGGGCCAGGATTCCCTACAACTTATCACCAGGGTATTAGGGAATCCCTAGGGAATTGCCACTGAGCCACATCATCCTCCAAACAGAAGATGCCCAGATAGATAGACAGACAAGAAAATTCCTCACACTACTCTCCGAAGCAAAGTCAAAAGAAAGATCATTTTTATCCCATAAGTTACAAATGCCTAATAGGAAAAATTCTTGCAATACACTTGAGTCCACAGCAGAGCTGACTTAGCCATCAGTATGTGCTGTGCATTTTTTAAGGAAAATGAGGTAACTGTAGTAAAATTTTAGAAGACAAATTTTTATGAAACGAAAAATAGTTCTATTGTATAAATTATTTGCTTGAATTAAAAATATGGAGGAGATTTTTTTCTGTACCTCAAGTAGTGGAAACTCAGGTAGGTAAAATTACTTCTCCAGGCTTTTCTGCCGAAACAATGATGTGACACAAGTGCATTTGTAACTTCAGACTGTGTGACCAAGTGTTATTTATAAAATGTATCTAACACAGTGATGGTAAACATCCAATTTAGCTATTGCAGTCTAAAACACACAAATGGGCTTTCAAAGACAACACTTCTTCCATGTCATTAAAGACTGGGTATGAACAGCTAGTGCTGCTTTGCAGATTTTGCACAATAGCTCTTTTTATATGACTTTATGAATTTAGGTTACTTTGCATTAGTTTTACTATCGAAGTGAAGACAGATTACAGAGTTCCTCAGCAAGATACAAAGGGCCTCCAAAGGAAACACCGATGCCGTTTAAAAGAAAGGTAGCTGCCTTAGTGAAGATTCCTTTCTTTTTCCTCCCTGTGAAGAACTGAAGAGTGAAAAATAGTTCATATTCACAAAGGCTGCATTAATTATTTGCAGTGTCTGAAAAGAGTGGTTGGAGGAGGTCAGGTGAAGTTTGTACAATTTTTATCTGACTCATTCATTTGGGATGTAAGAAATATCACGTGATACATTGGAAGTACTGAGTGGGGTTCAAAAAGGAAAATTGGGCATTTCTACACTGCTTTGTAAACCTCAGTAGCACCCTCTTTGAACACCTGCCAAAAAATAAACAGGAGATAGGTCATGAAGGCTTTATGTCCCAGAATAAATTCCTTACAATAGCAGTTACAAAACAACAAAAATGTTTTCATCTGTAATTTCCTGTTGCCAAAGTTTTAATTTGCAGCTTACATGAAAGTCTGCTTTATTCTGGCAGTATTTAAATAAAAATGCACACTCAAATCTTACTTGAAATCAAATTATTTTCAATCATGAGGACAAAAGCAGTCCCAAACGAGATTTGCTGTCATTGCTCAAAATGCTGAATGTACAAAGGGTATGAAAATGTCTTTACTTCAAGAAGGTTGAAATCTGAATAGCACTGACATATGGTTTAAAGGATTAAAAAAATCCTGTTATCTCCATTATACAGATAGGAAATTGAGGCAAAGAAAGAATAAAAACTTGTCCAAGGTGAAATAAGAAATCTCTTCAGATACAAGTTTTCTCTCTAACATACCTCAGTATAAGTTTATAGTCACCTAAGAAAGAAATGTGGTAGTAATAAACATAACATACTTCATCATGGATATCTTTATCTTATAATTTCTAAAATAAGTTCAAACCAACACTGTCAATCTCCTCTGAACACAGTTTAGTGATGGACTTGGCAGTGCTGTATTAACAATTGGACTTGATGATCTTAAAGGTCTTTTTCAACCTAAAGGATTCTCTGTTTCTATATGCTTATGAAGGACAGTGTTAAAGTAAGCATGCACCAATTAACGAAAGCAGAGTCCATCAGGAAGCTGTCTGGACTATTATTGAAAGGATCAGAAGTTAAATTAAATACTCCAGCCTCACTCAGAAGCTGTCATTGCAAAGGAAAACTGTGTGATTGATCTGGTACCATACACGGCTTACAGCATGTGAACATGATGGACATTAAACCACTTTAATTACAGTGGTTAAAAGCAGGGAGATTTCTATTGATGTCTAGACTTGTAGCAGAGCAACTCAGCAAGGAGACAATGAGAATCAGGTCCTTGCACTCCAGGAAGATGGTGACACACTTTAGTGCTGACTTGACAAGAGGAAAATTGCAGTATTCATACATGATAAATCACATGCATCGAGCTGAGTGAACAGCTTGTAGTCAGCACTTCCCTGTGAGCAGCGTAAGCACCAGGACCACAGTGTGAAGCATCTGCTCACAGTCTTCCAAGCTTACCAATGATCTCAACATTTGCACTCTTCTGATGAATAAGGAATACCAAATGACTATTTTAGAGGTGGTTAGATGATTGGAAGAGGTGAATCGTGCTGGCAGTATGTAAGGTCAGAGACCAGGAAGATGCTTCCAAGCATCTTTAAGGAAACATTTTCTTCCAGCCCTAGACAGCAAGCACCTCTTACTGCTCATATAAATAAACTAAGAGCCAGATTTGGTTCAACAGTTTCCCTAGCCTTCATCACAGTCAGATGCTTGCCTCCTGCCTCAGCAATGCCAGTTGCTCTAGGTACACAACCCGGCGGTTGCATCTCTTTTTCACAGAGGCGGCTCTTACCAGTCCTTACTCAACAAGAAAAATAACTGCATATGTGAGAACTAATTACACAGCTTCCATTAATTATTTACCTGTTCTGATAGGAGCTACAATTAAAATAAATAAGCTGGGTTTGCTGCTCATTCCCTTATGTTCTTATCCCAGATAGGGAGAAGGATTGCTTTTAAATTTTCTCAGTGGTTTGCTCATACTGAAGTGGGTTTTATTGCTAAGAACTCATTCTTTAAGAGGAAAACTCTGCAACCTAATTTTCAACAAAGCCCACTTTAATAGTTCCCCAAGATAGTAATGCTTGGATGTTATCCCTATACTTTGGTCCCCAAAGTCCAATCTGGCCCTAATAAACATGCATTGTGAGGATACAACTGAAGAAACAGGTTGCACATTACTCAGCCATGCTGAGGTACTAGGACTAACATATTTCTCTAAAAGCACTATGAAGGTGAAAAATTTTTCATAATGGATTCTTATAACACGTACTTTGTGTCATGGTGAAACAAGTACTGAATGTCTAGTCTGGCTGTTTATAATATTAATATGCACCTGATAACATGAAAAGTCTCTGCTTTGCATGAGTCTTGCCTTATCACTCATTGCATTTGTTTTAGAGAGCTAGCGTGAAAATATTTTAAAATTAAAAAAAAAGGTAACTAACAACTGGACACATTTAGAATTCATTTTGTTCTGAATTCTCTCCATGACCCCACATGCAAAATACAAGATGCCATTTCTTTCTTGCAGCAGTTAAAGGCACGCAGAATACCCCTGGCAGCACCTAGCATTTTACAGAATAAGGCACTGGATAGCAGAAAAAAAAAAGGCATTTTAAACATCAATGAAACACAGTAATCTCTAAACTAGATCCTGTTTGCTGTTTCAGAGCACACCAAGTCTGTTTAACAGTTTGCAGTAGAAAAGATAAATACACAATGCATATCTTCCAAAAGTATTTTAAGTCAGCAGGATACAACAGTAAAGACCAGAACATGAGCAGACTATCACCTCACCATGTTACCCTGACATGGAAAGTTAAAACTTATTTTCAATTATCGTACACAGTAAGATTTCAGTGTTGTGCTTCTTGCCGAAGAAAATCTAAGCTTCCAGAATATTTCATGGGTTAGGTACACCCTTGCTGTTGTTTCTCAGGCCCTCTACCCACCAGGCCCACAGAAGATAAAAGTGTCTGCAGAGCCCCTATAAAAACACTAGAGATAATTCCAAGGCCTGCACAGAAGCAAGTCCACTTGCCAAGAGGCTTTGAAACTACTCAAATCACTGGGTATTGCACAATACACATTCACTGCCTTCACTGACAATCAAGTCTGCATTGTCTTAAAGGCTCAAAGTGTATGTGGAAAAGGAGACAAATGTAGTAACAGTGCACTGGTATGTTGCTGCCTGTATCCTAAATTTCCGTGGTTGGAGCAAAAATTTCCGGTTTCATTGTTGGCATTATGATGGTCAGTAAACTTTCTTCCCAACTAAAGGAAACAAATTCCCTTGAAGAAACACATACCAAGTACATTAGCCGTACACTGGAGAATTCCTGAGACATCTTCAGTTTCTTCATTGCCAGAGCAGTCTGTATAGGAGCATCTGTTTGCTATATTGTGAAAATTCTTCTCTGCATCTCTGTAACTACAGGGAAAAAAAAATTATAACAACTCCTTGTACAAATGCAAAGTCAACAAATGTCTTTCAGAAGTGGTAGCAAAGGATTAAGACCTCCCAATGATGGGCAATTTAAAGACTCAGCTGGACAGAGTGCTGTCTAGACCATGCTTCTGTCAAGAGAGGTTGGACTAGATGAGCTTTGAGGTCCCCTTCCAACCAGATATTCTATGACTGAAAAAGATTCACTATTCTCTTTTTATACAAAACATTAGAGTTCATTAGGCAGTCATTGTCTGATGGGATTGTACAGAAGCAGGACTGAACAGCAGTTTGCCATCTACATCCAGATTAAGTATTGCTATTCCAAAGCGCCTTTAAGAATTTGAGAGGAAAAATTAAAAATTAAATTTAAAAGCTTATCATGTAAGGCTGTGAATTGGAAAGCACAGAACAAAACATTACCATGCACCTTTAGCTACCTCACATTAACACTTACCCAATAACTTGATGCTCAAAATACTGCAGTGTCTTTTGAAGAGTCTGCCGAATGGTCTGAGGCTATGGAAGAATAATTTTAAAGATTGTGAGATTAGGGAATTGTAGCACAGTTCAATTAACAGATCTTTTAACACACTATTTTTCTCCAGTTTTACTCCTCTTTATCTTCTACCAGCCATATGCCCATCGCAACAACAGATATGAAATATTATTATTCATTCCCTGTACCTTACTTTACCATTTAAATAGGAAGAATTTTACAATGTGCCATAATTAGTACTGCTTATAAGGCTAGTCGCACATAACAAAGGAGCCACTTCAGTCTCAAAAACAGCTCTCAAAAACTATCACCCACCAACTATCTCATTAATTTAAAATAATTATTTTGAAATAGTTTGCAAGAAAATGCCATTATTTTTGTGATGAAAGTATCAGCAGGAAAAGGCATTAAGTTTTTAAACTCTATATGCTCCCTAGAGCATTTTCTAATAAAGAATATTATGAAGATGCAATTTATTTTGGCTTATTTTCCTGACAAGCTCTAACTCTTCAGTCATCTTTCAGATTACCAGGAAAATCAAGATCATCAAAAGAAAATCATGACATGCTTCAAGCATTTATATGCTATTTCACTTTAATAGGTGTTCACCAAATTACATATGTCCATAATTGTCTTTATTTGCATTATTACCACTACTACAGCGTTCACAAAAATACTTATGCATATAAATGTTTATTTTCTTACTATTACTGCTGCTGAGGCTATTATTATTATTTTGAATGAATTGATAAGAGATCTTTGGGCAAATAAAGGACGTGTGATATCCATGTAATTTTCTGTTTTGAATTTTCCAAGTCACTTATGGCAAAATCTCCTCCAGAATTACTGGTTTGTATCAAATCTGAGGTTCTTCACCTGTCCATTTTGACCTGGTGCCAGAAATCAGAGATACACAAATGAGATTTATAAGCTTTTCTTCTGTATCAAAAGCACACATGGACATTTTGATCACAACTCACACTGAAATTTTAGAGACATTTGGTCTTTCCCTGCCTTTTGAAATAGACATCTAATTGTTTTAGAAAGTAATAGTCAAAACGCCCCTAATTAGAGGAATTTCATTCTAAAAAACCTTTGAAAGTCTCAAATTTTGCTTTCTGACCTGCAGATTCAGCAGTTCAAGAGCTCAGCTTTCTACCTTGCTCAAACTCTTGCTCATAAGTTTGCAGGAGTCATCTGTCCTGATGGCAGCAGGAAGAAAAAACTGTATACCAGGTTTGTATGACTGAAAAAAAAATTATTTTCTAATACCAAACTGTAAGACAGCATCTACACTTTTGAATTAAACATTTAAATTAATTAAATTATATTGTAAAAAATTAAAATTGAAATGCATGCCCTCAACAAGAGCATAATGGGGGCTTATAGGAAAGATGGGGAAAAACTTTTTAGCAGGACATGTTGAAGTAAGACAAGGAAAAGCAGACTAGATATAAGAAAGAAGATTTTTACAGTAAGGATGGTGAATCATTGGAACAGGTTGTCCAGAGAAGTGTTAGGTGATCCATTCCTCGAAACATTCAAGGTCAAGTCGGATGGGGCTCTGGACAACCTGATTTAGCTGAAGATGCCCCTGCCCATTCCAGGGAGGCTGGACTAGAGGATCTTTAAAGGTTTCTTTCAACCCAAACTATTCTATGATCCTATGAACAAAAATGCTCAATACACATGCAAACCTTGAAAGATTTTTTTCTTGTTAACTCTATATAAGACAGTCACTTTACTTCTCTGTGGAAGCTAAGTTACCTGTGCCAAAAGGCTTTAAAAGTTGCATATTCTCTTGTAAAACACAATGGAAGCACCATATGAGTGAAACCATCACATATCAAAAAAATATCCCCTTCTCAGTGGTACAGCAGGTGTCGAAGTCCTTAGGCCTAATGGGCTACAAATATATTTAATGGCATGTTCTCACAGAGACTCAGGAGATTTCCTGTGCTCAGCAGGCAGAAAAATCCACTCTTTACATATAGATGTATTTTCTCACACTAGCAACAAAGCAAAGCAGAATAGTTTTAAGAAGTGAGCACTGCCATTTCCCACCTCCATACAGCATTTCCCTCAGCCCCACTCCCTACACACACAACATAGATACTCCACTGGCAACTCCTCTGACGTGAAATAGGGAATAATAGAAATGTTTGATTGCTAAATTAAATCTCTATTCTGGTTGTCCCAAACTGCTTTTACAGCATGCATGTAGAATGCAGCAATGCTTGGTATCACAGCAGAGAACAAGAAAAACAGCTTTTTGCCTTCTCAAGAAGTTTTGCAGCTTAGAACACTTAAGCAATCATCCACAGATTGTCTTTTTCTTTCTCACGCCTGGCACACGTACTGCACTCCTTAACCAGGGAAGAATCATTTTGACTATTGTCAAGATTTGACAATACAACCAATCTCCTAGTCCTGAACTTATTTCATTGGTAAACATCCCCTCTGCACTGCTGAATGGAAAAAAAAAAAAAAAATCCCATACTAATTTTCTCCCCTTAAAGCTAAATCAGTCACTTAGATGTTGTCTAAACAACAATTCTAAATAACCACATGAACTCACAGCTCTTTTCACTGGCAACTCCTATCAAATCTCAGAAATTAAATACAGGCAAAAATAGGATTTACTATTAAAACACAGGTCATAAACAGAGCTCAATATAATGTGCTCAGAGCCAGAATGAAAACTGATCCAAAGATTCATGAAGTCTTTCTTCATCTCTGACAAGAATTATTATGGCATGTTGCTGTGCATCGTTAAATAGCCACTATGCTCAGCTTCTCAGTTTGCTGTATTTCATCACTGGTGAATGTCATTTTGCTACAGATGTAATTCTGTAACCAAGGTCATGTCTAAACAAAACAGTGAGAAGAGATATGACACCTGTTTACAGCTGCCTACAAGGGCAGTTTGGTGCACTGCTTCTTCCACTACTCATAATGCATTGCCCATGAGACAGAGAACAAGCAGGAAAACATTTCCACCTCTTTTCTGTGTCCAGCAACAAGTCTGGATGGAGGCAAAATAGCTAAACCTTCTCCTAACAGCATGGCACACATGACCTCTCCCAGAAGCAGAGTTCCACCACCCAAGGAGGTAAAGACAGCCTTTAACCACACACCTCCTCCACCGTAATGCCATTTAGGGGCTCAGTGCCACTTATTTACTGAGGAGATTGTAAAGCTTCATGGCTTCTTAAAATTAAAGGATTTCATGTAAATGTAAGCCAAGAGACTATTATCTAAACAATTAAATGTGAACAATTCCTTTTGATTATGATGATTGACTAATATTTGTATGCATCACAATAGGAACAGTCACGTCAGTTCATGTGCCTAAGAACAAATCAAAGTAAAACAAATTATTGTTGTTCCTAACTGTAAATTAATCCAAGGATTGCCATACCATATCACATCCAAGCTCCACATGGAATGATAATCTATAAGGTATAACAGAACACCAGAGATACTCAGACTGATCTCTTGCATGGCAGAGAATAGAGGACTTCCCTAAAATAACTCTGAATTCAGACATCAGGCCATGGCTAACCCTAAAGTTCCAGAATAATTTGTAAAAAATGACTGATCAATGAGTCATATAGGTTTGAGACAACCTCTGGAGGCCTTCTAGCAATTTGAGTTAAAACTGGTTGCTCAGAGTCATTCTTCAGACAAGTTTTGAGTGTCTCCAAGGATGAGAGTGCCATAACCTCTCTGAGAAACCTGTGCCAGCATTTGAACACCCTCACGACATCTCATTTCTTTTCATAATTCTGATTTTAAACTCCGATCTTTCAGCTTTTTAGCCTCTCATCCTTCTTCCACTCTGTACCTCCATGGAAAGCCAGACTCCATCTTCCCTACACACCCTGCTCAGTTTAGCTGTAGACTGCATCTTTCTGCTCACCCTTTTCTTCAGAGAAGGAACCCCCTTCCCCAATAAGCATCATTTAAAGCCCCCTTCACAAGGTTGTGCAGCCAATTAGAGATGACCTCATGTCTCGGTTTGAAAGACAGGTATCTGCTAAGGAGGAGCAGGACCTCCTTAGGAAATGTGGAATCCAAATCCCCTCCCTCCGAATTATTATAATTTAAGAAATTAAAGGGGCTT